>OZ001262.1:14985062-15040062 GCA_963924015.1 Macrophya annulata
CATTTTTTTTCATCATTTGGAACAATATTTTTGACTAACTCTTTGAAAATGAAAAATAATCGATTTTTTTGAAACGGTCTAATATATATATGAAAGACAAAAAGTTAAAAAAATAAATATATAAATAAATAAAAAATAATATTCGTTGGGTAATATAATAAAATTTTAATAAATTGCATATATATATAGGTATCTAAAAAAGTAATGTGTTCCTTTAAATAATCGATTTATATCTCGCATATCTACCTATAGGAGGAATTTTTGATTCCAAAAAATCTTAAAATTAATTGCATAACGATAAATTTCTATAATTCATAAAATTTCATATCGCATATATACATATAAATTATATATCTAAATATATATATATATATTAGTTTGAATTTTACTTAATCCACGTCGGACGTATATAAGTACATAAATCCTCAGGCGTTATTTCGATTCGTAAAATTTGATTAATAATTTATATACTGAATAAAAGTTGGATAGAAAAACAAGTTCACGTTAATCAAACATTAACGCTGGATGGAAGGAAGAGTAATTTCTCTTAATTACTTACTCGCTGACATTACAAATAAATTTACAAATATGCATATTTAGTATACATATATTATGTATGTACATAGGTATAATATATATATATGTAAATGGTTAAAGGTAAAAAAAATTGAATTTTGTTAATAACTCACAAATTGTCCGGATTGTTGTTCGTTTGATTAAAGTAACGTTCACGAGTAACAACCCTCATATCATCATCTGCACTCCCCTATAAGCTGGAAAATTAAATTCATCCTTTATTATCTCGCTACGTACTTGAAACAACACACACATATATATATATATATATATATATATATATATATATATATATATATATATATATATATATATATATATATATATTTAGGTATCAGTATATATAGGTACATATCTAATTATGAACGTCTCAAGAATTTTGTCAAAATATCAAATCATAATAATCATAATAATGAATATAGAATTTTATTTTTTTCCACTTTTATTTGTTCTTTTAATTTAGCAGTCAAAATTGTTTTTGTTTTTTTTTTTTTTTTTTTTTTTTCCTTCACGCGATGCATTCGATCTATTATTATACTATATGTTTATGTAAAAATATAGGTATATATGATATAGCAGGTATATGTTTACGTATGCTTAGGTGTATATATTTATATATAGAGGCATATTGTACTCGCGCGGTGTACGGTAATTCCAAAGGCGAGAAATTAAAAAAAAACAAAAACAAAAAGTGTGAAAAAAAAAAAAGAAGAAAAAAATATCAAGAAGTAAAACTAAAAGGAGTAAGAAAACATTAAAGCGAAAATTCAGGAAAAAGACAAAACATCCCTTCCCTTCCTCTACCCCGACCCATGTCCCATGGAAACAGCACCGAGGGTCGTACGTTCTGAAGCGTTTCATAATTGAGACCAGAGGGATCGATAGCATTTTTTTGGCGAGGCAAAGAGAGAGAAAAGAGAGAGAGAGAGAGAGAGAGAGAGAGAGAGAGAGAGAGAGAAAGAAAGAGAGAAGCTAGCAAAGAGCTGAAGGGTTGAGAAGTTGGGGGTGAGAGAGGCGTCGCGCACTCAACGAAGCACGTGGGGGATGAAGAGAGGGGGGGGGGGGGTTAAAACTCTGATAGATGTGTGTCCTGAGTAGGTGCAGTACACATACATCTGTGTTCATTGCATACGTGCCAATGTATGATCCTATGTACGTATGTAAGTGTGCGTGTACGTACGTAGATACGTAGTGTATACGGGTGCAGGCGTTTGGCGCGAGAAACCAGGAAAGCAAGAGGGTGGTAAGAGAGAAAGAAAGAAAGAAAGAAAGAGAGAAAGAAAGAGAGTAATGTAGAAAGAGAGAGAGAAGAGAAAGGTGGCACATGGGGGTATGAGGGACGGATACCATACTTTTCGACAAAGAACCGACGCTTTTTTATAATTGCGTTTTTAATTTGATGGATTCTTTGATGCGATTTCTCTCGCGTACCCCCAGCCCCACCTCCCACTCTCCGACTGTGTGAAGGATGGTTGAAGGTGAGGGAGGGTTGGGGTTTTCCGCGACTGGCGACGACACAAGTTTTTTTTCGGGCTGTTGCAATGCGAGTATATATGTATATATATATATTTTATATATATACATATACATATGCACGTAGGTATAAGGTGTCTAGGTATAAAAATATAAGGGAGGTATGGAATATATGTTGGGGAAAGGAGGGAGGAAAGGGGTTTGAATATATATGTGCAATAGCAGAGTTTGCTTGAGAAAGTTTTGACTCTCTTCTCTCTAGAAATATATACGTATATACATATACCTATATATAGTGTACGAGATATATGACGGAAGTATATATACATATGTATAGGTATATAGGCATGTGTGTGCGCGCAGATTTCTTTTTTTTTTTTTTTTTCGTGTGTGTGTATTAAAATTTCGTTGCAGTGCATCCGTTAATTAAGAATTTAATTAGGATTCACACCACACCGAGTAGTAGGGTAGAGGTAGGATAGGTACGTGTTGATAAAAAAAAAGAAAAAAAAAAAAAGTAAAGAAAAGAAACAGAAAATAAAATAAAATAACAAAATAAAAAATTAAAAATAGAAGAAAGAAGAAAGAAGGAAAAAAAGAAACAGAATTTTTTTTTTTTTTTTTTTAACACGAATAATAACGAGTACCTTCTGCGGATACGATTATTATTATTATAAATTATCATTATCATCATCATCGTAATTGTCAAAAATATTATTTACGTTCGGTGGATACGTTAAGTGGCTGTATAATGTACGTGTATGTACATACCTATAGAGTTTAGTTCTTTAGAATTTTGGGAAAAATGAAATGAGGAAAAAAAAAATAAAAATTTACGACAACAACAATTTTTTTGAATTAGGAATTAGGAGTATACGAACATACAAGTGAGATTAAATTTTCACGATAAAAAAACACATAAATATAAAAAAAATTTGAGTTTGTGAGAAATTTGACGTTTTTCTTACTATATATTTAAAATGAATGGATTTATTTATTTTTATTTCTCTTATTTATTTAATTTTATACGTTTTCATGGTTTTTGTTTCTGTCTCTTTTTTTTTTTGATAGAGAAATTGGGAAGAAGTAGCAGAAATTTAATTAGTAGTTAAATGGGGAAGACGAGGACGAAAGGAAATCACACTAACCACCTTCGGATGTTTTTATTTTATTTTTTTTTGTGAAATTTGGATCTTTGAAAGCGCAGTTAGATTATGCTGATACGATGTCAATAAACCTGTACTGGCTTGCTGGCCTCCCTTTGTGCAAATTCTTGCGCCCCCCCCCTAAAGTGGAGAAATCTTGAAACCTTAAACTCAAGACAAGGGAGAGCAAGGCAAGGCTTCGTGTTCGAACTTTAATCCATTGAATCGTAAAGAAATTTGAAATTCGAGAGTCTTTCGTCTGTTTCCGATAAAAACAGAAGCTATAATAGTCAATTGATCAGAGATTACCGTTCGTCGTTCAGATTAATAGAAATAAAAAAAAAAAACCAATATAATAATAATAATAATAATAATAATTAATAAATGTGGGAAAGCTAGAATAGTAATCACTAATTGCCAATAAATTCGAAGTTCCTAAGAAAAAAAAATTTGACAAATACTGAGATAAAAGATTTACGATGTTCTAAATTCGCGGTAAAAATAATACATATAGCGGCAAAATAGAGAATAGGGAAAAAAAATAAAGAAAGAAAAAATATATATATATATATATATATATACATATATAAAAATGTAAATCCTAAAAGAGAGAAAAAAAAAAAAAGATATATACCCGCCTACCGCACGAATTTAGTCCCACTGAATTCGGAAGGGTAAAAACAACCGAAATAAAGTCTCTTGACGGTAGTGTTCGCCGCTATCGGTGGACCGCTTTGCTTTTCCAGAGGTGGCGCTTTCAGGGCCGGTCGGCGGAAACGCAACGAGGAGTAGTAGGAGGAGGAGGTGGAGGTTGAGGAGGAGGAGGAATAGGAAGAGGTGGAGGATAGGGATGAATGAGGATGAGGGGTAGAGAGAAGGACGAGGTAGAAGGGAGGTAGGAGGCTGTAGAGAGAGATAAAGAGAGAGAGAGAGAGAGAGAGAGAGAGAGAGAGAAAGAGAGTAGTGGGAGGGAAAGCGAACTGTTGCTTCACCCGACTCGCGTCACGGGAAGCGCGGGAATTTCGAGTGTTTATCACGGATTAGACTCACTTCGCACACTTTAACCCGCTCACTAGTTTTATTAAGGAATTTATTAAATCTCTTTAAAAATTAGAAATAGAGGGAGAGAAAAAGAAATGAAGAAAAAAATAAATAAAAAGAAGAAAAATATAAATATAGAAACGATTCTGCGACGTTAGACTAACTACGAAAAATAAAAGAAAAGAATTTGGCATGTAGACGTATAGATATATATACATAATAATAATCCAGAAAAAGAAATTTTCTTCCTAATAAAAATTTCTGAATAATATTCATATATATTATATACGTATATACGAATTCTTCTAACGGTGAGAAAATTCATCCAAGGTTTTACCTCGCGAAAGGTGGATCTACTATCTAGGTATAACGCCGCCTCTCGCCTCGACGACGATGATTTCGCCACCGCAGGTACCGGTAACTTAACTTTGCATTCCCTAGATTTTTTATTTATTTATTTATTATTATTATTATTATTATTATTATTATTATTATTTTTCTAAATATTTCTGTACGTTTTATTTTATGTTATTTTATTTTATTATACTTTGGCCTTCTCTACAGTGAAACGGCAAAGGAGAGAGGCTCTACTCGTGCCTATATCCCCTCTCTTATACCTATACTACGTAGCTCACTATCAGTCTAGCTTAGCTTAGAGTAGCCTAGCCTAGCCCGTGGTAGTTGACCCACCAGCAGTTGATGTCAGTGTTACGCTGACTCTACTCTCCCAGTTTTGCCATCGTGCCGTTACGCCCCCGCAAACCGTCTCTCTAAGTCTGCAACAGCGCAGCTACTTGTAGCTTACGTTAACGTTTACTACAACCGCGTGAGCCTCGGTTTGAACCTGTTGGCACTATTCCATCTCGGTGAAGAAACCAGACGCGGTTTACGAATGGATTTCAAATAGTATACAATATTTTATTAGCTCTAATGTTATTCGTGGGAGAAGATTATCCATGAAACACGATGAGTTTTTCTGTTTTTTTTTTTTCTTAGATATAATATTGCCTATTTTATTCACATTATATACAGTTTTTGATTTTCTATCTTTCTTTCTTTCTTTTCCTCCAGTTGCGAAATAAAATATAAAATTATTCATAAAAAATATTACGAATTGGATTGAAAAAATAATAAATAAATAAATAATAAGAAGAAAAAAGATCTGAAATAATATCAATAATGATAAAAAAAAAAGAGCCGAAGATATGGTATAATGCTTGATTTTATTTTATATTCTTTATAATATTGCCTAGTTTATTCGCGACAAAAATCAATTTTATATACAGTTTTTGATTTTCTATCTATCTTTCTTTCTTTTCCTCCAGTTGCGAAATAAAATATAAAACTATTCATAAAAAATATTACGATTTGGATTGAAAAAATAATAAATAAATAAATAATAAGAAGAAAAAAGATCTGAAATAATATCAATAATGATAAAAAAAAAAGAGCCGAAGATATGGTATAATGCTTGATTTTATTTTATATTTTTTATAATATTGCCTAGTTTATTCGCGACAAAAATCAATTTTATATACAGTTTTTGATTTTCTATCTATCTTTCTTTCTTTTCCTCCAGTTGCGGAATAAAATATAAAATTATTCATAAAAAATATTAGGAATTGGATTGAAAAAATAATAAATAAATAAATAATAAGAAGAAAAAAGATCTGAAATAATATCAATAATGATAAAAAAAAAAGAGCCGAAGATATGGTATAATGCTTGATTTTATTTTATATTCTTTATAATATTGCCTAGTTTATTCGCGACAAAAATCAATTCTATATACAGTTTTTGATTTTCTATCTATCTTTCTTTCTTTTCCTCCAGTTGCGGAATAAAATATAAAATTATTCATAAAAAATATTAGGAATTGGATTGAAAAAATAATAAATAAATAAATAATAAGAAGAAAAAAGATCTGAAATAATATCAATAATGATAAAAAAAAAAGAGCCGAAGATATGGTATAATGCTTGATTTTATTTTATATTCTTTATAATATTGCCTAGTTTATTCGCGACAAAAATCAATTCTATATACAGTTTTTGATTTTCTATCTATCTTTCTTTCTTTTCCTCCAGTTGCGGAATAAAATATAAAATTATTCATAAAAAATATTAGGAATTGGATTGAAAAAATAATAAATAAATAAATAATAAGAAGAAAAAAGATCTGAAATAATATCAATAATGATAATAAAAAAAGAGCCGAAGATATGGTATAATGCTTGATTTTATTTTATATTCTTTATAATATTGCCTAGTTTATTCGCGACAAAAATCAATTCTATATACAGTTTTTGATTTTCTATCTATCTTTCTTTCTTTTCCTCTAGTTGCGAAATAGAATATAAAATTATTCATAAAAAATATTACGATTTGGATTGAAAAAAAAATAAATAAATAAATAATGAGAAGAAAAAAGATCTGAAATAATATCAATAATGATAAAAAAAAAACAAAAAGAGTCGAAGATATGGTATAATGCTTGTTTTTATTTTTCTAATTCAAAAAGCTTAACAAAAGAATACGTATTGCGTATAACAAAGATATTAAAAAATTCGAATAAATATATTTGAATTGAAAACGATAAAATATATAATATACCTACGCCACGTATACATATATGAAAACAATAACGCATATATATAATTATAGATCGAAAATAAAAATCGAATATTGTTTATTAACAAGTGAACATATAGCCGATATAATAATTAGTGCAAATAATGAGCTGGGAAAAATGCCACGACGAAAATAAAACGAGAAAATGATAGATAAATAATGTAGAGTACGTTATAGAGATTAGAAAAATTCAAACGGGGACCGGCGACCGAAGCTGTTTGTTTATAGACTATTTATACACATTTTACGGACGTTGGGGTTTATATATAACGTAAAATCTTACCTTAGTCTAATAATGAGATTGTACAAACTTTATTTTGTACTTCAGATATCACAAAACACTAATAAACAACGTTAATAATGAGACAAAATCACTGCACGTCTAATGGAGTTTTTTTTCTGTTTGAGCGCGTATCGCCGTTGCCATAGCAACGAATCAACAAGTTTCGAGAATCACGCCATATGACGTCACGACGACTATAAAAAAATGTGTTCCGAAAAACCGTAGCGAATACAAATAATTAGATTAAACAATGGGTCGGTAAAAAAGAACTAAATGAGAAAAAAAAAACAACAAAAGAACTAAATAAATTACGATGCTTTTAGAAATATTTAAATCTACCGATGTTTGTTTATGTAGAGTATTTTTCGATCGTAAGAAATTGTTTTCGACGAATTTATATAATATTATTCGTCGTATACATGGAATGAAATTTATTATATACATATGTTCAAATAATTTGCTAAAGAAAATACAAAGAAAATAATCAGAGTTTAGAAAAATTCAAATCAACTGTTAGCGGGACCGGCGTAGCGTCAAAACTTTGTTGACAGTTTATTCATATTTATTTCTCTCATATATTGATTCTCGTGTATATGTATAACGAAAAATGTACCTTATTTCAATCAAGATCCTTCGCAGTCGTTAATTCAGTCTCCAAATCACAAAAAATAGCACTAAAAACTTTAATAATTAGACAGAATTTACCTGCGACATGTTTAATAAGAAAATCTCCCTGGCGCGGGTCGCCGTTGCCCATAGCAACGGATAACAAGATTCCGAATAATACGTTGGTTACTCGTAAAAATTCAAACTACAAAATTTACAAACTACAAAATTATTGATTCTCGTATATATGTATAACGAAAAATGTACCTTATTTCAATCAAAATTCTTCGCAGTCGTTAATTCAGTCTCCAAATCACAACAAATAGCACTAAAAACTTTAATAATTAGACAGAATTTACCTGCGACATGTTTAATAAGAAAATCTCCCTGGCGCGGGTCGCCGTTGCCCATAGCAACGGATAACAAGATTCCGAATAATACGTTGGTTACTCGTAAAAATTCAAACTACAAAATTTACAAACTACAAAATTATTGATTCTCGTATATATGTATAACGAAAAATGTACCTTATTTCAATCAAAATTCTTCGCAGTCGTTAATTTAGTCTCCAAATCACAAAAAAATAGCAATAAAAACTTTAATAATAAGACAGAATTTACCTGCGACATGTCCAATAAGAAAATATCTCTGGCGCGGGTCGCCGTTGCCCATAGCAACGAATAACAAGATTCCAAATAATAAGTTGGATACTCGTAAAAAAAATTCAAACTAAAAAATTATATCGTCAATAACTGTAGTGAATATAATAATTAGTCTGAAAATATTATTTGGTATATAAGAATCACCTGAGAGACGTAAAAAACTTTGAAATACGTATATTATATATCAAAACAAATTACGTCGGTTTAGACGCTAATTGAAATCGGCAGGTAGCGGCTGACACAACGCCCGTTGATTGTTACGGACCATTTTTGCTCTTTTATCGGACAGACAAACAGTCGCCTTTTATACATATAACGGAAAAGGTTACCTTATTTTTAATCTTGACCCTTCTGCAATCGTAGTTATGGTCACAAAACAACAGTGTCAATGTTAATATACAATGACACAGAATTAAAATAAAAACACATCTATTACGCAACAGGTAATAAACTTTACACTACATATTTTCTAACGTCACAAACTCGCGATTGTAATATCAGATTTAATAAATAAATTGATCGTAGCCAAGTTATTAACGGGTTTAAACACTGAGTCAGAAAAAATTCCATCGTATAAATAAAATAAAATTAGATCTATCAAATCTTAGCCAGTTTAGACAAGTTCGAACGCGACCGTTGGCAGCGGTAGGAACTCGGTGGTTGTTTACAGCTTTTATTACGTACGCGGATCACCGTTTAGAACGAGAAAGTTGACTGTATCTTAGACAAGACCCTTGACAATGTTTATAGTAAGTCTTTAGATCCTTAAGACTAGACTGTCAATATTAATAACATCACAAAATCGAACCACATCACTGCACGAACTAGAACCGAAAGATCAGAGAACCGGAATAGAAATAAAAATGGCGAATCACGTACACTGCGCCATGGTTTATAACGTAAGTGCCGATTTTGGATTCACACGTGACGACGAGGGCTTACGCCGTGCGACTGTAGCGCTCCTAGCGGGTGGCCGGTGCAGTTGGGGGGCCCCGCGTGACGCAGTGCGACTTGTCTGTTTGTTTGCATTTCCGCGTTCTCTAAGTGACTGATGTTTGGGTTCGTGAAGTTGATGATGTCGCGTCGGGGTGCGTAGTTTGGTGGTAACAATAAAAAGAATTGTGCGTGATAATATACGAATATAATTATTCTGTGGTTCAAATACTTTGTTTCTTTTTTTGTAAATAAGTTAAATACGGTTGTAATACTTGCTGTTAGTCTGATTTTTCGACATTAAACGATTCGAATGAAATTATTATATTTGACAAGTCGTAGTGCAGTTTTCAGTGCTTTATTAAAATACTGATGAATTTCGAAACTATTATGGCATGTTATTTGTGGAATATGAAGCTATTCTTCACGTTCTGGAAACACATTATATATTTCTACAATTTAAAGGAGACTGCCATATTATTCAGCCTCATTAATTATTTGAAAAAAAAAAAAAAAAAAAAAAATGTAAGTTAAATATTTACAAATTATTATTTATAGACACGCAATTTTATATGATGATTAATATGTATGTGTATTTTTATTTAACGAACAATTATGTTTATTATAGAAATAGAATTACCAAAAAATTTCATTTCGATCGAAATATATTGACGATAACGGATAAAAAAACAAAGATTCGTATAAACAAATGAAACCAAACTTTCTATACCAATATACATTCTTATTATTATTATTATTATTATTATTTTTGTTTTCAACAAAAATCAAAAAAGTAAATTTATGAATCTGTGTTTGAATTTTTGTTTTTTTTTTGTATTTTACATTTTCAAACGTGCCAAATTTTGCGAAATCAAAAAAATTAATCAATTAATTAGGAAATAATATTTGAAATAGTAAATTATTATTATTACTATTTTTTTTTTTTGGCGCTTGATTTCGTGACTTTATCACAAATAAACAAGAAAAAAAAAAAAACAGAAAAATGAAACAGAAAAAGAAAAAATCGTTTTTCCCTCATCCCTGGTTACAATAACGAAATTTTGCAACCCGCGTATAACAATTTTAAATTGTCTTTTGGACTTGATTTCAAAGTTTATGTTCGACGCCAGCGATGGTGTCGATGGACCAAGTATAACGTTAATGAAGTGAATAGGGCTCGGGGTTGGGGGGGACAATCCTCATGCACTGGCACACCTATGCGGTATAATACTATACGGCGATGCAACGGCCGCGGCCAGGGATGGTTATGAGAAGCGAGAAGCGAGTAGCGCGGAGGAGCTTCCGCATATGCGGTGGGGTCGCCCGTAAAACAAAGTAACGACGAAACCTGCACCACCAACCCCCTGTACTCCTGCCTCCATCCCCCGTTCTCTGTTCCCTGTTCCTTTTTCCCTGTTCCCCGTATCCCTCCCTTGAGCCCAGAGCTCGGAAACGTCGAACGAAACATTAAAAAAGTGGAAAAAGCTGCGAGGTAGTGAGCGTAGCGAATAGGAGCGCATAGGAGGGGAGAAGGTTATGACAGCCGAGGTATTGAGCGGATCCTTCGTTAAAAAAAACGAAGAAAAAATATAATAATAATAATAATAATAATAATAATAAAAGAAGTAAGGTAAAGAAAGAAAGAAAAATGAAACGAGAAAAAATAAGAAGTTAGGATAAAAAAATAAGAAATAAAAAGAATATTTTAAATGAAAAAATAAAAAATATACTAGAAGCACCGGGCGCTGGTGGGAAAGGAGAGAATCAGGAGGAGGAAGGCGGAAAGAGGAAGGAAAAAAAGGAGGAAGGAGGCCAAGTAACCGAATCTGACGCACCCTTTCCTTTCCTTTCCTCTCTGCAGTTCCCTTCCTTTCCTTTCGTTTCGTTGCCGGGCCTTCGGCTGCTGCAACCCGAAGGGAAAAAGTAGTATGGGTGGATTTTTCCACTCCTTCCTCTTATCATTTCGTCTTGTTCTTCTCCTTCTTTCTATGTATATCCTTACCTTACTGAAATTCCCCGTCTTTACTACTACTACTACTATTTTTACTACTACCTAGTCCTGCTGCTGTTGCTGCTGCTCCTGCACCGTCAACGCGCGATATACCTTACACCTTTGTATATACATATAAAGGTATTGGTGCACGGCTGCACCCCTCTGGTTATACTTACTAGGGCCAAGTCCCCATGCAGGCTGGTAGAGAATCTTTTGGTTGTACATATACCATTCCCGAAATGCACCCTTTCACGCGGTGGAAGGGCTTTTTCTTTATTTTTATATTTTTTCCTTTCTTTCTTTTCTCTTTTTATTTTTTTCGTTTTTTTTTTTTTTTTTAATTTTTTTATTTTATTTTTTTTGTTGTTTTGCTTTGTTTTCGCATATCCGGGCTTCCAGGTTCGCTTTTAACTAGACGAGATTTTACGTGTTGTGTATACTACCTTTTATGAATGTGTTCGATGGATGGATGGATGAAAAACTCCTGGTAAAAATATGAAAAACAAAAAAATAAACAAAAAATTAAAAAATAAAATATTAAAAATAATAAATAATACAAAAAAAATAAAAAATAAAAAAATATTGGGAGACGATGAATCGACGCGTTTTCATGTTTGTGAATCAACATTATTTGTCTTACACCGGCTGTATTTTGAAATTTTTCATTTCGTTCATTTTTTTTTCTTTCTTTTTTTTTATTATTATTTATTTTTTTTTTTCATTCTTCATAGTATAAGGATGACAATGAAAATTTTCCTGGACCTGAAATATTCCATTGCTAATTGTAAAAAAAAAATGAAGAACCAAAAATAAATATATAAATATAGATAGAAACAGAGTAGAATAGGGATAATCAAATTATAAATATTAAATGATGAAAATTTCCTAAAACTTTCCGTTTCTTATATATACATATACATATATATACCTACTATAATATATCCATGTGTAGGCATATAATGAAAATTAGAACGCGGGGTTCAAATGCATACAATATAGGTATATATTCTTCGGTAGTTATTATTTTTGTCAAAGATGCACCGTTATAGCTGCTGACGCACCCTGAATTCTATACGATACCCCGAAGGCAAGGAAAGGGTGTAAGGGGAGTTATTCTACGGGTGGAATAGCCGCTAGGTGGATAGATAAAGAAGGAAATTGGGATGAGTCGTTGTGGATGGGGTTGTGCGAGAGAGAAGATCAGCATATAAGAGCAGAAGAGAGTGAGAGAGATAGAGGCGTGAGGGCGAGGATAGAGGAAAGAGGAAAGAGGAAAGAGGAAAGAGGAAAGAGGAAAGAGGAAAGAGGAAATAGGAAAGAGGGAGAGGAGCGTGGCAACCTAGGATGAAAGGATGGTTACCAGCTACTACCCTATTGATCGATAATTCTTTTTCTCTTGTTGCATATTAGGCGTTCTCTGCCCGTCGCGGTCCCTTACGCCTTCTACCCCCCTTGCACTGCAACCATCCACCAAACCCACCCACTCACCCATCTACTACCCCACCACTGAAACTACCGGTAGAAGTATACGACGCTTCTGCCTCCTCCTTCTTCTCCTCCACCATCACCGTTGGCTTCCACCCCTAGCCCTCCCCATACTACTACATAGTTTTCTCCTACGTGCAGAGGGGCTCCTCGTTCGCCGACCCTTTCCTCTTCCGCGTTCTTACGGTAATGTTTCATTTCAAGAAGAACCGAACCCCCTACCACGTAACAACTTTTCGGGTGGGGGTTACCCTCCTCGGAAAACTGGGTACATATCTATAACCCCTTTTCCCTATCCCTATTTCTCTCGCTCTCTTTCTCTTTCTACTTGCATCTACACAGTTTCGCCATGATCTGAAATATTGTCAAGACGTTTACATCCATATATCATATATACATATATACCTATATAGATCGGATAGACGAAAAAGCGAACCGTGTTCCTAGGCAGATCTTCGACTAAATATCCAACCAACTCGTTTACAAAATCAGGAAAAAAATAAGAAACATATAGCGACGAACAAGTTTTTGCGATATGTAAACTGCATTGAATAATTTTACGGATACTATACAAGGAATTTTGTCTTCTTTTCCTACACTAACTTCTTTTTCATATAGGGGATATAATATTATTTTTGACCGTGTTATTATGCTTGTGTGTTTTCAGGTGTGAAACGACGAGGTTTAACATCAGCCGCAGTTACAAATCATATATCGTCAGTGAAGAATTTAATTCGCACGGTATCGTTCGAGTTATAAAAAATAAAAAATAAAAATAAAAAAAAGTTAAGGGTTTGTTCGCCACGCGTATTATTATTATTGTTGTTATCGTATACCCTAAAACTACGTTATTATATAGCTGCAGCAGTATCCTACGATTTATATATGTGTATATACATATATATCAGGTATATGTATATATATATGTAGCGATCAACGTGTGGAGTTGCAGTGGTATATAATATAACCTTTTCGCGCGTTACTCGATGCGGCATCAACACACAATATCCGAACGGCTAGGTTAACCCTGCCGCTGTCCCACTCGGACGAAGAACTTTCCCCCCTCACAATAACCATCACCCTCACCCTCATCCTCACCTCCTCCGTTCGGTGGTCTTCGTTAGTTCGCGGCAACGCGTCCCTCTCTCTATCTCTATTACAGTTTCTCCCTACTATTTCTCCGCTGACGCCGCCGCCTGCACCGCCTGCACCGCCTGCACCGCCGTCACAGCCGCCACCGCCGCCTGCGTCGCGACCGTTCGGTTCCCGCCGTTGCAACGACCGTCATCCCCTCCAAGTTACGTCACGTGACGTCACGAGAATATACACACTCCTCTTCTCTCTCTCCCTTACTCCCTCTTCTCCCTCTTTAATTCCCTCCCTTTCACCGGGCCGAAGTTTCCCCTCGCCAACATCCCCACCATAAAAAGGAACACCACCACCACCAAGGCAGCACCCCGGGCACCGCCGACGACCCCACGGCTATATCCCGGTGCATTTCCCCGCTGCACGCATACAAACCGATATCGCGTTTGTGTTCGTATCTCTGTGTCCGTGTGTTATATTCGAGAGGTGTACAAGCGCGCACACGGCCAACACACACACATCCCTAAGATGTGATTTCAAAAATGGCGGATTGCTCCTATGCCCGTTGCATACAGGAACGGCGACGCATTCGACGCGAGCTACTGCGATGGACGAAGAATATGGTTTACGTAGTCGGTGAGTTATTTCATCTATTTCATTTTATTTATTATTATTATTGTTGTATATATGTATAATTTTTTTTTTTTTTTTGTTTTTTTTTTATTCATTTAGTTTTTTTTTTTTTTTTTTGACAATTTTTTTTTTTTTTTTTTTTTTCTTTTTGTATTCTGGGATTTTGGTATTTACTTTCTTTCTTTATATTTCTTCAATATTATTCTATATAACACGACATGTATACATATACATACATATATGTTTATTTATTATATCCTCATTCCTTAGATCATATGATTATTATTATTATTATTATTATTATTATTATTATTATTAAGTGAACGAAAGAATGAATTTTTTAAACAATCTCTTCTTCTTCTTCTTCTTCTTCTTACGTCTATCTCTCTGTATACTAGATGCTATTATACTGCCAACATCTTAAACACATTCACATGCTCATACACACACACACACACACACACACACACATGTGGAAAGTATTTGTATATAAACGATTGAAAATAATATACAAATATATACATATATATATATATATATATATATATATATATATATATATATATATATATATATATATATGTATTAGGGTATATAAGTTTATCTATGGTAATTAATTGTACAAAACGATCCTTGACGTTCTATTGCTATTCTTGGATAAGTATAGGTAAGGTACTCAAATATCATAGATACGTGTGTATGAATGAAATACACCGTCAGTCTTAACGCAACAACTACACTAAACTTTTAACACTAATCCCAACGTCGTCGTTGTAGTCGTATATACATATATATACAGCGTCGAACTTTACTTTATACTTTACTTTAATTTACACGTTGGTTTAACAATGCGGTGTGGTACGGTACGATACGATACGATAGGATAGGATACGATACGGTGTGGATATGTGTGGTTCATATGACGTTATTCGTGTCGTTCCCGTAGTCCGCAGTCGGTTCGGTAGTTGCAGCTACCGTCCGAGATCCGTCGTTCACACAAGTCAGAGTACCAGTGCCAGTGCCAGTACAGCAAGTGCAAGTGCCTGCAGTTTGCCCAGTTGCCAGTTGCAAGTTGCCAGTATACATACATATACATATATACATATATATATATATATATATATATATATATATATATATATATATATATATATATATATATATATATTTATATATTTATATGCATACATATACCATTACCATTGCAACCAGCGGGTTTGTTGATACCGTTGAACAGGTCGCATAGCACGCGGTTAAAGTCTCTCGATGCGCGCGTGCAGTGTCCGCCGCGCGCCGTCGACGCCGCCGTCTCTCTTCTGCTTCTTCTTCTTCTTCTCCAACATGTATGTGTGTCGGGGTAACCTACCCACCTAAACCACGTGCACTATACCATCCTACATGTAGTATAAGTGTATGTACATGTATAATATATATGTATATATTTATTTATTTATATGAATATATATATGTAAATAAATATATGTATATACATGTACACACATATATATATATATATATATATATACGTATATATGTATATATATGGACTATATGTGAACAAGAGTAGCAAGCGTGTTCGTGACTAGTGCGACCTGTTGCGATTTGAAATGCTGAATCTTGGCCAAGGATAGCTTTGTGTGGTATACCGTCCATGCGACACAACGTATCTCTATATCTGTCTGTTTTATCTCCTTTTATTTTCTTCTTCATCTTTTTATATATACTTTTGATTCATCCCTTGTTGCGTATACCATATTATACTGTATATAATAGGTATACATATATACATATGTATACGTGTGTACAGGTAACGTGCGGATACGTGCGTGTATCCGTGGCTCTAGCTTGCAGTAAAGAGCATTATTTGAAGATTTTTTTTTGTTTTTTTTCTCAATATTTCAATACGTCGCGAAAAAACGGATTTAAAAATTAATAAATAAATAAATAAATATTAGACAATGAAATCATAAATAAATAAATATAAGGCAATGAAATCAAAATTTATAAAGTGATGAAAAAAAAAAAAAAAATAGAAAAAAATAGAAAAAGAGATAAAAAATTATTGGTTCAATAAGAGAACAATATTTATATGAGCGAGTAGATTTGTTACAGGAAATTCGTATCCCTATCGTTATAATCTTTGCGGTGTTATATATACGTATATACGTATATATATATATAAGTGTTATTTATTCATTTACTTATTTATTTTATTTTATTTTAATTTTTTTTTTTCGGGTTCACAGTAAAACCTCGCAGATAAGAAATCCTATTGCGGTTTTCAACATGACCAGAAAAAAACTTGATGTACATATGCATGTATGTGTATGCACGGGTGTGGCACTTCATTACAACAGCTATAACTATATACATATATATATATATATTATATATATATATTATATACCTATACCTACTCAACGTTATATCTATATCTATAGAAATTTACTCAAAAGCTTATTTTTTACAAACCAAAAAAAAAAAAAATTGAAAATCGACGTAGCGGATCATATAGGCAGTTGAAATTAAATTTTGAAAATTGGTCAGGATATTGATATATAGATGTAGATTTTTATTTATTTATTTATTTATTTTATATACACCCATTTATCGCAGTGTAATCATATATTCAGCTTAGTATGAAATCGATCTATATATACGTTAGAGTCTCGACTTGAAATTTGAGTAATGTAAACAGTATATACATACATATATACATATATTATATTTATATATATAAAATATACATATATACGCGTTAATTTTACGTGCTAACGCAAGGAGTGCAGGCAGGCGGGCGGGCGGGCGGGCAGACGGGCAGGCAGGCAGACGGAGGGGTGTTTTTCCCCCCTTTTACCAAAACCCTGCTTGCCTGCTTCGCGCTACTCGCCCCGCGCGTTTCCACTACCTCCTCCTCCTCCTCCTTTTCCTCCTCTTTCTCTTCCTCTTCCTCCTCCACCTCCTCCTCCTCCTCCTCTTCTCGCGGTGCGACGCCGGCGTCGCGACGGGCGTCAGGAGACCGCCGAGTACTGCACGGGCTGCGCGCCTTGACCACAGACAACCAGCCGTCCCGACAGCCGCCGCCCGAAAGGTTTTAAGCCTTCTTCTCTTAAGTTAAACTCTGACAACCCCCGGGTTCCCTTTGAGCCATACTTATTATACATATACTTATATATATACATACAAGTACACGTGATACCTATGTCATATCCTATCCTATACTATCTTACATCTGCTGTCTATATTTATACTGCATACGGTTTTGCACGCACGTATATATGTATGTGTATATGTATATATATATATATATATATATATATATATATATATATATATATATATATATATATATATATATATATATATATATATATATATATATATATATATATATATATATATTACGACTGTCTTCTTTATCCAATGTGAACGTAACTCGTGAGTGAGTGAGTGAGTAGAGTGAAGTGAAGTGCGTGCGTGGGTGCGTGCGTGCGTGCGTGCGTGCGATGGATATGAGTGAGTGAGTGAGTGAGTGAGTGGTTGGTATGCAAAGAGCACCGTGGCACCCAGTGTCCAACTGATATCTCGATAATAATTAGTCCGTGTTATAAATTATTACCAGAATTTAGTTTATTCACGCAACCAAATTTGATCGTATATATGGTTATAATATATATATGTCCAGGTATAATTATGTGACAATGGTAGATGAAGCAACATCGCGATATACGGAAATGTGAGGGGGGTTATGTCAACACAAACGCAGCTGATTTAGGGAATGTATATAGGACATTGACTCGGTATCTGTATAATATCCTGTATACAATATATTAAGTACAATGACGTTAATCAAGTGACGAGAATATACGTCGGATATATTATTATTATTATTATTATTATATATATACGATTTCTGTAAAAATTCCATTAATTACAGAATTTAATTCATTTTTAGATTTAATAATAAAGTATGTTTGGATTATTAAAAAAAATTTCTTCAATTTTGCTATTTCATAAAAAAAAAAAAAAATTTAACTACCATATAGTTATACCTAGCTCCAAAAATAACAGAAATTTATTTCTCCTTCCGGTGTTTTATAATTAAGGATTGAATTATCCATCTTAACGCGGATTTAAATAAATAAATAATTAATTAACATAATAATAATAATAATAATAATAATAATAATAATAATAATAATAATAATAATAATAATAATAAATCGAAAGCTGATGGATCGATATTTTTTAAATTGTCGTAAAAAAAAAAAAATCAACAAAAAAATACTCCAATCCACGGAAAGTAACAATAAAAATTCGTACCACTTCGTGTTTCTTCGGGCATCGGGTTCGCGGCGTTGCAGGGTTACTGGTGAGGGGTGAGGGAGAGGAAAAGGAGGGTTTGGGTCGGGGTTCAGATGCGTAATGAAACGATATTGGGGGTTGGTTTTATGGAGTGGGGATATAGGGGATAGGGGTAGAGAGAGAGTTGGTACAGAGTGGGGGTCGTCTTTGGCGGTTCCAACCCCGTCCACCACCCTTCCTCTTTCGATTGACCTCGCTTCAGGTTGAGGGGTATAGTTGGTAAAATGGTGGGAATAGCGTGGGTGGAGAATTCAACCCTGTACGGTGGTGGGATGGTGGTGGAGTGGGAAGTGGGGAGGAGGGTAACTTGACGAAAATGACGCGTCTTTCTTCCCGATGCAACGCCTCGAAAATCGTTTCCTAAAAACTCTTGTTAAACGCGCGCAAGCATCCGCTCGAACAAACGACAAAAGACAAGATATGCGGGTGCCTATCTATGACACACGTCCTAAAACCTCGCGATTTTAATTCTATACGTATATATATGTATTTAATATACATATTATATTGTATTATATTATATAATTAGTGTCACAGATTATTAATAAAATTGATCAATATATATATATATATATAACATATACGTATAATATAATTATACATGTATACAATATTTTCATTAAATACATAACCATAACAAAGAATGTGAAGAAAAAAAAAAAAAATTTTTACAAATAAATAAATATATCAATAATTAAATTTTTATCTCGATACGGATCCTTCGATATAATGTGAAAAAAATAAAATAAATATTATAAATAAATACCTACGGTAAAATCTGAATGAAGTCTAACGACGTGAGGTGTGAGTAAGGATGATTTACAAATTACCCTTACGTTTTAATTACATCGAGATATATGTATATGTAATCTGCTCGGCGATTATGTTACTATAAAAAAAAAAAAAAAAACAAAAAAACTGGAAGAAGAAAAAATATTTTAAATACGATTTATGCGGATTATGTAGACAACCGCCTGCATCCAATCTTATGATATATGTATATTATGTATCTATATGAGTTTATTAATATCAGACTATGAGACGGAAACCTTACATTATTATTTTTTTTTCAAAATTTTGTAAATTTTTTTTTTTATATGTTTTTTTCATTCTTTCTGTATTTTGTTGTCTGAGGATTAATTTTTTTTTTTTTTTTTTTCTACTCTTGAATTTTTCTTCAGTGAGTGCAGTTCGGACAGAAATTTTACAATTTAGAATCCCGTGAAATTCACCTGTCTATCTATCTCCATATCTGCATTTAACTCTCTTCTGTGTGTATATATATATGTGAAGCGATTGTGTGACTGTGACTGTTTCCATATGTACCTACGTATGTATGTTGTACGTGGGGATAATATCAACAAGTTGTACGCCCGTGATCTGGTGGGTTGTTCAAACCGTGTGCGTAACCTATACGATATACATATATACATATACGTAGATATGCTGAGGATATTGGGCGCTAATAATCGTAAGCCGTGAAATTTTGTTTTCCTCAATAAATATTAATGCGAGATATCGCGGTACCAGTCTGTGGAAATATGCGTCATATTATAATACCTATACGTGTATACATATAACCGTTAGTCACGTTTTATTAAAGAAATAAAATAAAATAAAATAAAAACTTAAAACAAAAAAAAATTTAATTACTTTTCAATTTTTTTTGATTAATTTAACTTCTCTTAATTTCTTATACGATTCTACTTACATGTCATTAGATTCACTGTGATATAATATACGTATGCTCTTTTACTCTCGAATTTCTTTTTCTAATCAAGGACTCGAAAAAAAAATTTTTTTAATTAATTAATTTGAAAAATTGATAAAATGGAAAAAAGAAACAAAAAAATATATATATATATATATATATAAGACAAGAAAAATCTCAAGATATTGTGTATATATTCTCATATATCTTGAACTACATATCTATATACCGAGTCTAGTATTCGCACACTTCCGGTATATTGAAATTCGGTTATAAGAATAGCGTCTCTGAAATGGCGACGATCACGTTTACATTCTTCTCCATACTATTCGATCTAAGGCTACTATACTGCGATAGATATAGACACACTATCTCCCTCTATTTCTTTCTTTATTAGCAAGTGCAGAAACGGTATAAAAAAAAAAAAAAAAAAAAAAGAAGTGAAAAAGTTTTAGTCTTGACTAAACTGACAATAGTTGCTTAGACTTGTAGTTACAGTTTTTCAAATTCCAGTTAATTCAGTAACGTTATTTTTTTCCTTCTATCTTCTATTATATCAGTTAGTATTTGTTCGTTATTTCGTAAAACGAAATATGTCGTAGGTGGAGTACAGGCAGGGTTTTACTTGCAGTGGCGTTCTGTTGTCCTCACCCTTGATATCGATTAAAGCTGCTTGCATCTAGGTAGGTATATAGAGTTTAAAAGAGAGCTACCTTTTGTGTTCAGGTATTAAACACTGCATGTGTATATTTTCATCCCTTAATATTTTAACATACCGAGTAAATATGCGTATAGGGTATATATATATATATATAAAATATATAAAATAATTATTTTATGATCAAAATTTTCGTATATAGAATAATACATAGATTATATTATATATGATAGGAAATGAAATTTTAATTTTTATATATATTTTTTTTTTTTTACCGTCTTCCCCTCCTCGTTTGTATATTTTTAGTCGATGTAAATAAATTCATTCTCTCACTGAATCGGCGAATTGAATAATACAATAACGTACTACTCATATTGTACAGTTGTTTGAATGATTTTAAAACGTATTTATCATCGCGTTCGTGATTAAACAATTTTCGGGTTAGGTACACCCGAACAGACAATATAGAGATTTAATTTTCACACCAATCAATGCCGTTTTGATGAATCGATGTTCGATTGTTTTAACACTCACCCTCTTTATAGTTTACGTGATTTAAATAATATGGAAAAACGTTCGTTGGTTTATTCTGTACAGGGTGTGTCACACAGCTATACGTATATATGCATATTATATATTTTTTATAATATACAATTTATATTTTATGTATATAATTATATCAAAAGTTATCTACAAACTTTGAATATGATTGCCTAATCTCGTAAATTTATAATACAAATAATAATCGCTAAAGTACGTGTATCGTCATTATTGAAGTTGGGGAAAAAAAGAAAAAAGAAAAAAAAAATAAAAATTTCGAATATTATAATGACGAAAAAATGTGTTTGAAAAAAAAGAAATATTGTAAAGATCGTGTTTATATGCACTCTTACTTCTTGAGAAAATGAAACTGAAACTTTGAACAAGATTATCGTTCACCGCAAATATATACCTGCAGTAGGTTTAACTATACAAGTTGCTAATTATGATTAACGTGTATATGTCGCGAATATTTTTTTTTTTTTTTTGTTTTTGTTTTTCTGGTAAAAATCGTAGCGGTTTCTCGTGTCAGATAATTGAAGAGGTATGTGATTTTTTCTTCACCGAAATTTTGAATAGTAAAATAAAAAAAAAAAAGCTTAAAATTTTTTCTCTCAAATTTTAAAATCGTTGATTTATCATTCGGTGTTTGAAATTTGTTTAATATCCCGAAATAAAATTTGGATAAATGTTCTTTAATCTGGTAGTACCGTACGACTGCGCCTGTGACGTCAGCTACGTCTCGAGTTTATTCCGTTGGGGTAGGCCTCGTCGATGCGCGACCCCGCAACGCGCAGCCATGCAACCACCTGTACACTGGGTGAGGTGGGCTCATCGTCCCTCTTTACTTCCTTCCTTCCTTCTTCTCTTCTCGTCTCTCCTTTCATCTAATTTTCACCTCTCTTCTCTCCCCGCGTTTCTTGGCAAAGTACTAACACCATCACCACGACGGATATTACATAGGTATACAGGTATACGTGTATATGGATATATAATAACGTCCGATCATAAATTTTGCAATTTCAGTAAAAATTTTGCTAATTTTTTTTTTTTTCTTTTTTATCTTTTAAATTGGGGATTCGGGAAGTATAATTGAATAGTTTTGATACGGTCTTAGAGTAGTCGAAAACCAAAGTCCAAACGAGTAGAACAGAGTAAAGACGGACCGTGCATGTGAAAGTATATAAAGACCCTACGACTCGATCATGTTTTATTCAGAGAATACATCCTGATTTTATTCTGTTTTTTTTTTTTTTTTAACTTTTTTATTAGAGTATTTCTGCGTCGATGTTAGGTAGGTAAATGTACAGATAGATATATGTATATACGTATCTATGTATATCCACTATAATAAAATATGTCAATTGACTACTGTCAATTGTATATAGTAGAGTATAGCGAAGTGCAGAATGGCGAACTGACTGACCTCGCCAGACAGTCTCCGTAAGTAATTAAGTAAGTAAGTAAGTAAGTAAGTACATATCAACAACAGCTGAATTTAATAAAAGCAAGAGGCTTATACGGGATTTTTAACCCATGCATATACATATATATATACATATACAGGGATAAGAAGTACTGCTAACAGTCTGTACTACAGTTCAGTTCAATACAGTTCTGGAGTTTAGCGAAAAAAAAAAAAATTTATACAGAAATATATATTACGGAATTATCTGGACAGCTGCATCTTTATTTTTTTTTATATCTAGTTCCGTTTCATTACTCTATATTACAGATATTATAAATTGTCGTTATAATTATTCGTATTAGAACTATTTCCAAGGTTCAGACAATTTTTGACAGTATAAACCGTTTTCTAATTCCCAATCGCATTTATGAATAATTTTTTTTTCTCTATTTTTTTTTTTTTTTTTCTTTCGTTTTACTTCGAAAACTCCGATATGGTTTATTGACACATTATTATAACGTCGGAAATTTAAACTCGTGTGACGTTTCCCCGTACGTGTATACAGTTATCGTAGCGAAAGATCTCGCTACAGCATCCGCGAATATGCAACGGGTAGAGATATTCTGAACTATACTGTTTATTATACTCCGATAGCATCGTCAAGTATCGACAACTACCACGTACATACTCGATTATAGAAAATCACGTATTATATTTAAACGAAAAAAATAAAAATTTATATCTGATTAGACGCAAAATCGTATAGATGGAGATATATATATATTTTTTTTTCTATTTGAATTTTTAGCCCATATAGTATATGAATTTATTTATTGGAACGAAAAATAAAGCTCACAATATTCATCCGTTAATTATTATATAATATTGAATACAATTTTTCGAAAATAAAACATTATTTTTTATATTAAACAATAATTTTGAAAAATATTTTATAAAAGATAAAATAAAAAATAAGAAAATAAACGATGAGTAAACAATTTAGAAAAAATAAATTCAAACATTACTTTCATCAAAGTGTCTTCCTTTATTTTTTATCACTGCTTGGCATATTCTAGGCATCCTTTTAACGAGTCTGTTTAGTATATCTGGTGTAATTTTCTTCCATTCTTGTTGTAAAATATTCCATAAGCTTGTTTCTGATGTAGGGTATGTTTTTCGTACAGCACGATCTAGCTCATCCCATAATAATTCAATGGGATTAAGGTCAGGAGATTGAGGAGGCCAAACCATGATTTTAAGTTTTTTTCTTTTCTCAAGATTCATTAGATAATTTTTACAAATTATCGATGTGTGTTTTGGGTCATTATCTTGTTGAAATGTGAAACCAGTTCCAATTAATCTCGTTCCTGAAGGAAGAACGTGCTTTTGAATAATTTTTTTGTAATCTTCTTTTTTCAAAATTCCATCAATTTTTATAAAATCACCAATACGAGAACCCCCAAAACATCCCCATACCATTACTGATCCACCACCATATTTTAAACTCGGTACAATACAAGCCTTTGAAAATCTCTCGTTTATTTTTCGTCGTATATAAATTTTTCGTTTATTTCCAAAAATCTCAAATTTAGACTCGTCGCTCCAAAGTACATTCTCCCATTCAGCTATAGTCCAACGTTGATGTTCTTTTGCCCAAAGCAAACGTTTTTTTCTATTTACTTCATTAAGCAAAGGTTTCCTAACAGCAATTCGACCATAAAGACCATATTCTCGTAGTCTTCTCTTTACTGTTGATTCACTTATTGATATTTTTAAATTTTCACGTATTTTAGAAGCAATCTGAACAGCGGTCAATCGTCTATTTCTTAAACTCATTTTTGCTATATAATTATCATCTCTTTTAGTTGTAACTCTTTGTCTATTTCCACCATGTCTATTTTCGACACTACCATACTTTAGAAATTTATTTACATTATAATCTACACTACGTCTTGGTATTTGCAAAGCAATTGAAATTTCACGATTACTTTTTCCGATTTTTTTAAGACCTATAATTTCTGAACGTTGTTCAATCGATAAATTTTTAAGCTTAACCATAGTTAATAGATCACGTTTTAATATATATTTGGTAAATTTCACCACGTTATATACGTAAATTCTTTATACAATTCATTAAGAATTTCGAAGTTGACTTTGTCGAATCTCTGCAACGACTGATTAGCAGGCTGCGGTTGCTTAATTTAAAATCTTAATTTCGACTGGTACATACATAATGCGTATGTGTATACGTAAAGAGTAATTTAAAAAAAAAAAAAAAAAAAATTTTTTTTTATCATATCAATTTGTTACTGTTTCTTAATTATAAAATAACGAGAATGTTGCGGTTTGAATAAACGAGTCGCCCCACTATCATAATCACCACCACCACCACCACCATCACCACCACTAGCACTACCACCACTGTAATAATTCTTAAATACCATGATTGTATTGTGTTATACATGATTGAGAAGAATGTGGGCGCGTGCCTTAAACGGCCACACCACTACACCATTTTCTAATCCACAAACGAATGGCCTCCAACCCAACCAATCATATTGCAGTTATTTTTCGACCCATTCATATACGAGTGGCTATACCGAGTTCGGACAAGGATTCTAATCTCGTTTCTACCAATCGGTGTCCGGCTTAGACCAGTAGAATGTCACGGAAAGTGGGGAAAACGCTCGAAACCCATGCGCTGACGCTATGCTGTGCTGTGCTGTGCTGTGCTGTGCTATTCCATGCTATGGCACAAGGCTATTCTTTGTCCAAAACCTCGTCGACCACTAAACTCTATACACACTATATCTATGTGTACATATATATATGTACTGATTATAAATATATATACATATGTGTACTCATATCATAAATATACTTGCATGTTAACGTTCATGCACCAACGATCAAATACGTGTATACATGTACCCATATACCTACACCGGTATGAAGTAGACGGGCAACCGGTTTCCTGTCGTGTATGACCCTAATTCTACCTATACGTACACCAACGGTCAAGATATATACCGTGCCAATTATTAAAAAAAAAAAGAAGTTTTTTCTTCTATTTTTTGAATGGTCATTCATAAAACGAGGGCATCTTATTTTGTCATGTCGATAAGTTGAAGGCATCATATCTTAGCTGGTGTTTCTTTTTTTTTTTTTGTTTGAAATTCATTTTTTATTTCTCATATACGTAAAATGAAAGTTTATCAGTTTTTGTGGAAATTAAATTTTAACTTGGAAGGTATGACGATTAGGGTGAAGTTAATTTTTCATATATAGATTACTCAAGGGCGTGATATGCATGAGTATAGTGACTCTATACACGTTTTTATAAATCTATGTATGCTCAGTAAACTGAGCACGCAATGCGGTAACATGACATGATATGAGATGATGCAGTAACTGCGGGAGTATGAAAATTGTAAAAATAATAATTCGCCTTAGAAATTGAGCAACAAAAAAAAAAATAATAATAATAATAATAATAACGGGAAATTTGTGAAAAAAAGAAATGGAAAAGATTGATTAGTATAATGTATAGTCTGTTAATCGTTGAGTGGAATTTTTGTTATTTTTATTTATTATCTATATATCGAACACTTTCGCCCCGGTTTCAATCATCGGGCCAATTAACAACGATACAGTTACTATAGCGATTATCGTTCCAAGTTGTGGACTCCGCGGTGCTGCAATGGTGTTATCGGGGGCTATTTTATTGGCTCTGAACGCTTATAGTCACAGGTCCGGTGTCACGGACACGTAACAACCACGCTGGCTTGCTGCTACTGCTCTCACATTGCCTCGGAGGTCACTATCGCGTCTATTCATTTTCTCTCCCTCGTGGTATGGAGCTGGTCTAGCTGCAACAGTTACGATACTATACGCTTTGATTCATGGCCGCCGCGTGTAGCCAATCGCCTATACCAATATTCATATACATATATATATATATATATATTTCGTATATATTTATATATTTGCTATACATATTTACCTTACGGTATGGGTCTATATGGAAAACTGCAGTTACGTTGGTTTTGTTTCCACAAAATTTTCAAGGACCTGGGTCTAAAACTGATTAAAAAAATTTTTAAATTATCAAATGATGATCTTTCTTTCTTATTTTTTACCAAGTCATTTGTATGTACAATCGTAACGTACAATCAGAGATTATACAAACCGATTAGTTAATAAATAAGCTGTATCGGTATACTCGGAATTACAGAGTTTTTCGAATCGTTGATTATTGCTAATCTCATTGACGCGCTTATACTGTATACGAAATAAATTACTTTTATTTTTATTTTTTTTCATTTTGATTGAATTCTGAGTACTAGAATTTAATTCCTCTGGATAAAACGTTAAGTATTTTTTCATTTATTTAATTATCTTACACTTTGTGTATCTTATATCTCAGAGATCGTATCTTAACGATGATGAACAAATTAAAACAGTGGTAGTGAAATTTTTTTTCAATTTTTTTTATAAATTATTTGCACACAAAGATTTAAGAGTTTAGTTATTGATTTTTTTAATCATCACAGCTGATAGCTAAATTCTTCTTTTTATTATACAACTGAAATTTATATTCAAAAATTAATTATATCAACTTAAAGAAACGGCGATATTGTTGTGATTGAACAGTTGGCGAATATCCATATGTGATAAATAAAAATTGAAGACGAATAAAGATAAAGGAAGAAAAAATTAGTTTTATTCAAATAATTAAAGAATTAAATGTGCATTCGCACCACAAGGTTTACACAGCTTATACGATGCATTATGATATATATATGTATGTATATATATATATATATATATTTATGTATATCTATACAGAGAGTAGCATACGTTATGGTTTTATACGTACATACCTACGTACATCCACCCATACGGATATGCATATGTATGTATTAATGTTCAATAACACATGCAGTGTGTAGGCAGTAACGATATTTCCATTAGTTGAAACATTTGACAAACAGGCATAATTTATTCAGATGTTTTTCACACGCGAAAACAGTTTCGCACACGTTGTTTAATACACATATATACATATGTATTAGTATACACATACCTAAATCCATTATATATATATATACCTAGATATATATCTATACAGTACATGGACTATTATTTCTTTTTATTAGGCTCTGCAGTTCATATTATACATGTGCGAATAATTTATAGTGCATAAATATTAGTGAGCGAATGATTATTTATATATAATGAAATACACTAGACTCGATAATAATTACTCATACAAAATATGTGTATATATATATACCTATAAGTGGAGGTAAAAATTTTTCCTTACCATTTTCAAACAAATTAATTTTATCGAGTAGGTATATATAGGATATAATATATAAATTTTTATTCCATTTTCTTAGACTTAATGTTTGTTCACGTGGATAATTAGCGATCGTATAATATACCTAACCGCGTCTAAGTACATACCTACAATATGTGTAAATATATAGATAGATATTTTACAATATTCACTATGTGTGTGAAACTTGCTGATTTTATTATTTTTTTTTTCTTCTTCTTATTTTATCGAGAATAATGTTATATAGAAGTTTCAGATATAGATATCTATAGTTTGATGGTATAAACCTGATCGAAAAAAGATGGAGGGGAAAAAAAAAAAAAAAAAAAAAGATTTTCTCAACGAGAACATCGCAGTAATAATGATAGAAAACTAAAATTAGTTATGACGATCGTGCGGACTTTTTAGACCGCAATATACATATAATGAAGTCTGACTATCTGATGACTTTTCAAGCTAATTTTATTCAAAAGAGGAGGGAATTATAGAGAGACTGAAAATATATATACATACATACAGAGAGAGAGAGAGAAAAAAAATTAAATATATTTCCGGATCTGATTAACACGCAATAACTAGTTTTATTACACAATTATATATAACGATGCGTAATACCATTATGATATACATATTATAATATACAATCTATTTATTTTTATAATATACCCATCTAAATGAAATATTTTCGATTTAAATCGTACCTAATCGTTTTCCGTAGAGGTATTAGTATACCTACACATAATAATATACGACTAAACAGAACTATGTACATATGTATATGTATATATGAATTATTGTATAGTTAGTTTGATGTGTGTCGATCAATTTTATTATCTTTGAGCGCACATCGATGCGCCCCCATACAATATATAGGTATATATACGTACATGTATATGAAATAAAAGTCGCGATTGGTATATACATACATACGTATACGGTTTATTTTAGCAACTAGAATCGCATTGTCTGGAGGTTTTAGCTCACCCATACCATTTTTATAGTATACCTATATACCTATAAGGTATAGTATTGCTCTACTTTTCCACAATTCTGATTTATTAATCGAAAAGTTATATACATTGGAACTACACTGTTTTCTGCAACCACGATTGTATATAAACCTATATATATATATATACCTATAATACAGCTACGACGTACGATTGCACTTTGGAATTATTACCCTCATCCTTATAGCTATAAGCTAAGTATAGGCTCTATACTATATTCGATCGATACTTGATCGATGAAACTTTGATTCAATACTAATTGTCATTAGTGATTGAAATTCCAGAGAAATAAGAAGAAAAAAAAAAAAAACAAAACTAAAAAGTAAGGATATTTTTTAGTTCGAAATTTTTCTTTTTTTTTTCTTTTTTTTTTAACAAATATTACCACAATTTGATAAAACGTTTATTTCACTAGCTGCCTTTCGTCGCCATGTTTGTTTAATTTATGATATACATATAGTGTAATATATATTTTGTTGTATATATGTCTACTGTTATTATTATTATTACTACTACTATTACTACTTGCACATGAATCATCGATTGCAATCGACTTAAGTCATTAATACAGTTCGACGAATAAAGAAATATAAAGAGAGAGATAGAGAGAGAGAGAGAGAGGAAAAAAGAAACTATATAATATATTTGTAGTAGTAGTCACTTTGACTAGCAATTTCCTAGAACCATTACACACATATATATATATATATATGTATATATATTTATATCGTCCCTAATGACCAAAGGTGTCCACTGTGCAATGGCAATGTAGAGGCAAAATCAAACGCAGGAAAAAAATTGAACGTATGTACATGTATATGTATGTAGATATACATACAGCTATCTACCTATAACCTGCTGCTGATGCAGTGTATGAAATATTGACTGACATGATCATTATTATTCGTGCATGCGAGAACGGACTGGCTTTTAGTGCAAGTCTAATTATTGTATTTTAGTGTATATCTTCAAAACGAAATCAGTAAATGGTTGAAATAAAATGAAAAAAAAAAAAAAAAAAAAACTAAATAGAACAAACAAACATGTTGTCGTAAATAAAATCAGAAACGGAATCATCGTCGTTATCGCAGCTGGTTCTGGTCATTTAATTATATAATCATCGATTTGACTATGGACAAACGATTTTTTTTTTTTCTTTCATTTCTTTTTGTTCTTTACTTCACACGACATATTATATTTAGATTAGCTGAATATATCGTTTAAATTTAGGAATAATATTCAATTTTGTTAATGAAATTCGCTATTTTATAGACATTTATACGACCTTCTAAGTATGGCGCGTGTCACACAGGCCAAACTCTTATTCCATATATGATAATAAAATAGGTATATATATATATATTTATACATAAATTTATAAAACAATTTATGGAGAATAATTCATCGGTCTAGTTACATGAGTTTGTTTGAAATAATTTTTGTTTTTCGTACAAAAATTTAATTTTAAATATCCTAGTTATATATATATACGCAAATGCATTTATTATTATGCGTACGATTACATACATATAATGATTATATATATACGTATATGAATATATGCAATAGTTGGCCGCACCCACCGCAGTGCTGCAAACCTCGTGACAAACTGCAGCGATAACAGATTATTGTTTTATTTTTTTTTTTTATATACACATATATGTATATATATATATACGTATATATATATGTATAGTTATATATATTTTTTTTTTCGTGATATTTTCTCTTTCTTCATATTCTTATCCAAAATGCGAATAGTTTATGGTTATCAACGGATATTGCGATTTCCGTTCGCTATTAACACACCATCTCGTCATTAAAAGCTCTATAGTGAACAGTTTCACTTATGTATATACATATATAATAATTTGATAGTGAAAAATGACGAAGAAAATCTTGTATAGCTAGAACTCAGATTAGTATTTTCTTCAATTTTTTCATCGTACTGAGACAAATCACACGTCGTATATCAAATGAACTTAATTACAATTATTACAAGTTTTCAACAGCTGTATATATACCTGGTTATGATAAATGATTTATCTATCATTTTGTATATATATATACATTGCGGTGTTGTAAAGAAAGAATAATAAAAAATAAAGAAAAAAAAAAAATAAGAAACTATATGACAGACTTTACTATCGTTAATTTATCATCTATTATATACATACAGGTGTATGAATAAAGTTTATTAACGGAAATTTAACGTCTTATATTACTACCACACATGGGTATAGGTATATTATAACACAAATCGAATTTGCAATGTGACAATCATCAATCTGTAAACGAGTGAATGAGACGAGTGATGCGTTTTATATTATTTATGATGCATAGTTTGAACTGTTTTTGCCTTGTTTAATATTTTTTTCAAAAAAAAATATCAAGTCTAATGAAATTATTTTTACTTCTTTTTTGTTTCATATCGTTTTTATGTATCATGATGAATCGCGATTGTAAAGCATATGAAGTATATTTAGAGTATAAAATTAACAGTTAAAGTTCATCGCTCATTGTTGTTTGATGTAGTTGTGGTGGTGTCGCAGGTCTAGAAAGGGTAGCGGAAGAATTGATGGGCCGTAGGAGATGGAAGCTTTACCAAGACACACTATACAGCAGCAGTCGAAGTGCATCGATAACGCAACCACACCATCTTCACCCATCATCTCTTTGCCAAGATCCACCCGCAAGCCAAAATCATCATCAGCCAGTGTCGGCGGCTGCCACTGTTCAGTTGAGGGTAAAACAAGAGCCACATATCCATATTCAAAATCGGGATCATTGTGGCCAGGACGAAGAGGATCAGGAGGAAGAGAAACGGGTAGAAGATATACGGCTGAGGTCAGAAGACATCAAGGTAGAATTTTCGGATCGGGACCAGGACCAGGAGGAGGATATAGACCAAAAAATTGTCGACGATACGAGAAGAGATACGAGCCCTCTGCGCACACTGAACTCATCTACTACTCGGGAACTGAACCAATCGAATATTATCGACACGGAAGGGATCAAGGTTGGTATTCGCGTGAAATTTTTATCCCTAAACTGACTGTGCTTGGTTTGCTTTTTTTTTTTTTTTTTCTTTTAGTTCCGATCGTGTGTCAGTTATTATGTGGAAAATCCCACATCCACATGTGTAATTGCATTTCTTATACTTCCCATCCACAATTATTCGCGTTATTTCCCATTTTGTATGATAAAATTTCTTAAGGAAAATTTAAACGTTGCTCAAACTCGCGACATTCTTATTCATTCGATTTAAGGAACAAACAGAAGAAGTCGCGTTGGAGCGAATAAAGGGGACACAAGGATTATTGAGGGTGAAGAAAGAGGAGGAACTTCAGGAACCTCCGCCAAGTTCTGGTGGTATAGGATCAACCTGTGGCGAGGAAGGTATACGGTCAGTTACGTCGACGAACAAAGAACTGGAGGAATCGAGATTTGCTACAGAGAACAGTATCAAACCGGTGCCATACCTCGGTATCGGAATAGCGAACAGACGTTCGAGTCCTCCACCAGTGGATTGGAAACCCTTGGACAAGTGTTACCTCTGCCTCGATGGCAAGCTGCCGCACGACGAACAACCGCCCCTTGTGAGTCTGAAGGATTTTTATTTATTCATTTATTTATTTTATTTCAATATCAAATGTTTTTTCGACAATTTCGGGAACTTTGTTTAAAGAAAAAACTTTTTTTTTTTTCTTTTTGTTGCAATATTCGAATGTGCAACAGAGTCCGCAAAGTGAGAGCAGCAGCAGTTCTCGGTCAGCAGAATCACCGATGTCGGTACAGGTCGACCCGGCGATGGCCGCGTCGTTGGCGGCGGTGGCAGCCCTCAGCGGTGCGACTGGAGGTGCTGCTGGATATCCCACGCTTTTGCCACAGTGGTGTTTACCCCCTAGGGAGGCACCCCGGGTCGGGGTAACTGCTCACCAAGAAACCGCCTCTGTTGTAGATCAGCCACTCGATCTCTCTGCCAAACCCAGAAACTCTCAGGCAAGTTAAATTGTGTTTTTGATGAAGTTTTTTTATTCAATGTATAATTACGAACGGTTAAAATTACCAATTTTAATATCACCAAGTCACAGTTGGTATTTCTCCGAAATTCTGCATTATAGTCGAGATTAAAAAAATTCTTTTAACCATAAGAAAAAAAAAAAACTTAGGTTCAAAATTTTCTTCTCGATTAAATTCTAAGATTCTTTAACTTTCCGATATTCAAGCTGTAACATTTCTGAAAATTCGATATTATCATTAATTTGTATTATTTGCATATAACATAAAATTAGCAAACTCTCTTCTAGTCCCTATTTCGATCATATACGTATCATAAATTTATTTACTAAGAAATTATGTAGAGGAAAAACTATCTGTCTATTAAATCGAGTCAGAATAAGGAAACTATTAGTGTTTTAAAAATTTTCTGACGTAAGTACGACGTCTACGATATATGTATAATATCATAATCAATTCGCCTTATTCGTCTATTAATACTTCTATAAATTCGCAGTAATAAATACATACATATACCTATATACACAATATATTTATTGAATTGTAAATTATCCCTGTAGTTAAATATGCGTATTTTTTTTTTTTTAATTTTTAATTTTTAATTTTTTTACGTGTTACAGGATAACAACATATCTCTTATGGAACAACAAAAAATACCTCTAAGAATGCCGACGGGAATAGACCCGAAGAGCATCTTCAAGTGAGTAGAAAATTATTTTTTTTATTCTATTTTATATTATACCATTCGATGTGCATCGCAAGATTTTTTTTATTGCAATTTTTTGACTTCGTTTCTCACCAGCAGACATCTTTTTTTTTTTGTCTAATATAACGACTGCTGTGCAATAGAATTTTATATCTTCGATACTGATTGGTCGAATTCTCACCCTGGCACGTACATACTTGGTTTTTTTTTTTATTTTTTGATATTTGTTATTTTTTACTTATTTTTTTTTCCGTTCAATAGTCAGATTTTTATAACGGTGAGTTTATAAGGCTAAAAGCTCTTAAGCTATGACCAATAATACATGATTATAATTTAGATAGTTAAACGGTTTTAAAGTTTATGTAGAAAGAATTTAATTTCGCATTAACCCTAATCTTTGAGAAATTATTATTAATATTTAAATAATTATGAAATTTACATACTTTACAACGATATCTGTGTATATGTATAATATGGAATCGTACTCCATTATTCAATGTGGTACCTGAAAATTGCAGATTTTTGCATCGGACGTTTATATACCCAGGTATCTGTAAGTATCTCTATCTGACGATCTTGTATCTTTGGTCTTACTAGAAATTTTCAAGGTTTTACCAACGCGATGGATACCGATTTAAATAAAATTTGAATACACTTGAACGAATGTTCTTCTAAATGAAATACAAAATTTTCTTCTGTTTTCTGGAAAAACAATAAGAAAAAAAAAAAAAAAAATGGGTGAAAAACACATCACGATCTTCTTTGTCCGCGATTTTTTTTTTTTTTTATATAATATGTATATTTTTTTTCGCTATAGGCGAATAACCCCGTCAGATTCTGATGTATATCAAAAATTTATTGATACACATAATATTATACCTGGTTATTCAAAACTTCCGTTATAAAGATGGCAAGATGATTTGCTGATATCAGGGATCGATGGCCTTAGCTGTTGTTTTTTTATTTTCTTCTTCAAATAATTCCCCCTGCATAAAAAATGATATCGTTATAAAGAGAAAGAGAAAGATGAAATTTTGCTCATTAAATTATTATTATTTTATTATTTTTCATATTTTATTATATTTTTTATTTTATCTCGGTGTTATTATTAGTCTATCGTCACCTCGACACATCGAGCTGTTTGCTCATGGAGATGAAGTTGGAGTTGGAGTTAGAGTTTGAGGACCGCAGGCACTGTTATGTGAATATGTATTGTGTTCCATTCGGCGTATAGTATACATATACATACACATATGTACGAAACGCATGCGCAAAACTTTAGCTTCGGACTTAATACATACGTATATAAGTATATACGTATATATATATATATATATATATATATATATATATATATATATATATATATATATATATATATATATATATATATATATATATATATATATATATATATGCATTATAGTTTTATTTTTTGTAATTGGAATCGTACAATTTTTACTTAATCTGACTTCACTGATACCACGCGGGACCAACTTTTGTCCAGTATAAAAAAAGAATCTCTTATTTTTTTTGTTTTAAGTAAAAAGAACGTTTCTTGACCGTATCGAATAGATTATAATCGATGACATTTGCGACTGACGACGAATAAAAAAAACGACGTGTAAAATGATCGATTTTGTGTGAAATGACAATGTATATTGTATATATATATATATATATAGCGAATTGTGTATACCTATGTGTATATGTATAAATATATTGAAATGATTCGAAGAAAACTTTGAGGGGAAGTAGAATATCGCAACTTAAGATTGTCTGCCTTTGTGTAATGTAATGAGGTGACCACTTCCATCTCCTTTATAAACGACACATGGATATTTTATGTTTACACACACATATATATATATATATATATATATATATATATATATATATATATATATATATATATATATATATATATATATGTATGTATGTATATATAATATAACGTTTTAAATTGAAACGCGCATTTAAAATAAATAATGACAAAAAATAATAGCGATAAGCGGTACCACACGAGCTAAAGACAGACAGACAGACAGACAGACAGAAAGACACACACATACTACACCCTCCCATACCCCCCCTCTCCCCATCATGTGTGAGTTTTCTGTGCACGTACAGCCACTATTACAGGCTCAAGGGTTGAACGTGTGTGACGGTTTCCCAGTGCGTACGAAATGCACTTTTATCTGGGATTCTGTCTGAGTGGAGCAGGTCGTTGACCCCGCCTGATGCAGGACGCGGTGGGGGATATGGTTAGGTTAGGGTTAGGCCAGGGGTGAGCAAAGGGGTGCCGTCGTACGTTAATATATATTTTATTTTTTTTTTATTTTTTACTCCTTATATCGCTTTTTTTTTTTCTATTTCAACAAAAAAATAAATAAAAATTATTTTGTAACATTTTTTTTAAATATCTTATCGGAAATCGAGAGACAAATTACCAACTTATAGTCAGTTAGTTACTTAATTATTTACTTACTTACCTAACTCGAATTATTACGTGGCTATAGTAATCGATTATAATTTGCAATCGAAATTTCCTCGTTTTTTGAAAAAAATATTATCCAAACTGATTACTCATACGTGATAGTTATATCAACTTGGGTAATAAGAATCACACGACTCTGACTGACTGCAGTGAGTTAAGATATTCATCATCTTCAAATCATTGCAGCGAGAATCATATGATAATGACACAGTGCAGTGTATCGTATGAGAAAAAAAAAAAAAAAAAAAAAATGAGAATAAAATGATAAAAAATCTGATGGATAACCAACACTACTGACCCATATACATATCGGATATAGTATATGATCAGTTTGAACGTTTGAGGGAAATAAATTAAAGCCGTGAATTTTATTTCTCATTATTAATAATTATCAATAATTAAATTGGATATGGAATTAATTGTTCGATGTAGACACATGTGAAGAAAAATAATTTTTATCAAGGGATTTGAACTGTTTTAGTAGTTCGTGTTATCGCGCGAAACCACGTATGACCGGACCTGGAGGTGTGGGAGGTGTTCATGGGGTTGTGGGTGCTGGTGGTGGCCGAAGAACTTATACCGAGGAAGAACTCCAGGCTGCACTTAGGGATATACAAAGCGGAAAACTTGGGACTAGGAGGGCTGCAGTGATATATGGAATACCTAGGAGCACCCTTCGAAATAAGGTCTACAAGTTAGCGATGGAAAAAGAGCGGGAAACCTCACTGATATCGCTTTCACATACCCATCATCATCACCACGAGACCAGTGTTGTGCCTTCTACACCCAATGCGTCTCCAATCGTCTCCGCATCCGTCTCCACGTCCGTCTGCCTGACTGCCACTCCGTCACCACAAGCGGACGAGGTAGGTTTTGGGGACGACTCGATTTTGCGAAGCGAAAATATTTATATAAATTATTAACGAGATATGATAATATTATATAGATTGCGGAAATGTTATACCTATATTTGAGTCAATCGGTCAATCGGTCAATGAACATATAGAGTAGTAATTTACATTGCAGTATAATATATATGATATCTGTACATGTTAATGATCACACGTTATTATTTAGTTAAAGAGATGTTCCAAATTTGAGATACCCGGGTGTTTTTTTCTTTTTTTTTTCTCTTAATACTTTTTTTTTCTATTATATAACACACCGATTCCTAGGCTTGAAATTTTTTTTTATTAATTAATACTTTTAACACATTTCCGCGTTATTGTGTTAAAAAAAAAAAAATAGAACAAAAAAATTAAATGAAAAGAAAAAAAAAAAAAAACGAAAAATTTTTTCAAAAATGTGTGCGTTTTGGATATAGGAAGAACGAAAGATGCTTCCCCAAAACATACCTCACCACGGCAATTTTGAAGAACTAATTGTGTAGATATTAGTGCATTGTAAATTATTATTTATTTATTTATTTATTTTTTTCATTATTCATTATCATTTACTTATTTATTTTTATCTTTTGGTTTTCTTTCCTTACACTGCATATACATATATAGATAGATTTTGAAATATATATATATATTTTTTTTTTTTTTCAAATTTTTTTCTTATTCTATACACATACACCTAGTTTTTTTTCTTCAATTTATCACGTATTGTATATAGTATATTATAGTAGATAGATTAATTTGGCGAAACTTGGTCGGATTTTCAAAATTTCTTTATAATTTATATGGAAAATATCTAATACGGAGTTTTAATACGTACACGCGTTAGTAATTATAATACGGAGCATAAATATATAGTACCTATGTCTATATGTTCATTTTTGTGTACGTTTTATTTATTTTTTTTTCTTCTTTTCTTTTCGATTTTCAGTTATCCACACAGGTCATCGATATAAATTATTTTCATTATTTGTTCTTTCAATTTTATCTCAATCGAGATTTAGTCTGGTGCCCAGATTCGAACGATTCGGTAGCTTAATTTGCGAATTATTATACGAGACATCGATTTTATTTTCGTTTGAGAGAAAAAAGTAAAAAAAATAAAAAAACAGAAAAAAACAGAACATGACGTTTCTTTTTCTTCGTTTGAATCAGTTCGACAATTTATTTTGGGTGAAAAATTTCTTTTATATCTGTTTATTTTGAATGACAAATGAAGCAAAAAAAAATTCTCTAATATTCCAGAGATGAGATAAAACTTCGTACGTAGATTTTTTTAAAAATTCTTATTTATTTATTTATTTTTTGGTTTATATCTGCAGAGAGGCTTTGAGATCTTCTCGTCTAATTAAAATATACGGGGTAGTATTATACGTATATTCTTATTTAAGATTCACAATTGCCGTGAAGCTACGTAGATAGTATATCCAGCGTCTTTTGCATGTCGGCTATCTAACTTATGTACATATAAAAAGATATATATATATATATTAATATAGGTATATATATATATTTTTTTTTCTGTTTCTTTTCACCAATTTTTGTAGTTTAACACACGCCGACTTGGCATCTACGAAGATGATGAGGTAAGTTTTGGGTAATAAAATTTGAGAACGTATAAAAATCAGCATAAATATTTTGCACTTTGGAGGAAAATTTATTCATTTATTATTTATTTATTAATTGTTTCATTTATTTATTGATCTTTCAAATGAATCAAAATAAATTTCATTTCTACTATTAGGTATATATACAAAATTGATATTCTGATAATAAAAAATTTCAATGTAACTCAAAACATACCTCAGCTGTGTGTATATAATTATCAATTATTATATATTCTCTCTATATCGGAATTGATATAAATATTTCTGAAATTATTTTTCAATCTAATTTCTTCTAGTTTTTTTTTTTTTTTGTTTCTTGTTGGTTTTTCTTTTTTTTTATCACCATGTTCTATTCGTAATCATTACTGCAGTTATATGATTGTGCAAATCGTTATATTACTATACATATGCTATACTTGTATATAAAATAGTAGCTCGTTTTATATGTGTGTTGATTACGTATAGATTAAATTTACTCTTAATAATTATGTGTATGTTAATGTAGTGAGTAAATAGGATTGCATGAATTTCATTCAAATATTACTGTAATAATAATACTGGCATACTTTTGATCGTATATACATATGAAATTGCTTGTATTATCGCACATATACCATATTTATATATTTTATAGTCCACGTGGTACTATACTGATTTGATTTACAATTACCAAGGTCATTGCGGTGACGAGACTATATCAACTGCGCAATTAATTTGGATCTGATTAGATCTGTGATTGAATCAAAAAAAAAAACAAAGAATGAATAAAAGAAAATCTCTAAGTTTGGATTTTTTCCTTAAGTAAAGAAAAATAAAATAATTAATTTCTTGATCTAAACAGAAAAAAAATTAATATCATTCTAAGACTGGGTCATCTTTATAGTGACATTTTTTTTATTCAATTCAGGGAAAATAATTTGCTTCATTATTACCTTGATTCGATTTTTTGATTTAAATTTATCTCTGCACAAGCTTGATACTCTCATTTATTTCATTAGATATAAAAATTATTTTGGCCTGCAGTCTGCATGATGCTTGATCACATTGTTAGTGAAAAAAAAAAAAAAAAATATCGGCACATTTCCGATCCCAACCTGATCTAATATCATCTAATTAAACCCAAATCCAACCTCGTGTATCCAACGGCATTGTAGATTAAAAATGTATAATTATATTGCGAAAGTGGGTAAAGATAAATGGGAATATTTAATATTTTGTTAAAATTTTCATCGAGATATGAAGAGAGAGGGTATAATTTAGAATTTATTTTATCACTTTTTGAACTGATGAATTATCGATATTTCAAACAATCTAAGGTAAAATAATAATAAGAAATAGATTCGGAAGCCGTCTCACGAACCAATCCAATTTCCGAACATTGGAAGCTGGTTTACGTAATTTTCTATATACATACATGTTACATACGTACGTATATTATTATAATTTAAATGAAATTTTAATAACGTTTAGCACAAACGTACGTTTTAATGATCCTCGAGGTTAAAGATTATAAATGTGAATATCTAGTTTCTGAAATAGTGCAAAAGATCAATGAAAAGTATATATGCTATCGCGAATAAACTTTGGGTCAATTGGGATATGTATATACATATATACATGCGTGTATATATCTTACATAATTAGTGAAGAGTGCATGTGGCACTATTAGAGTCTGGGTATTGCACATATTATCTGGACTACTGATATTTTCCTTTTAAAAATTAACAATCTGAGCGAAAATAATTCCATTACGTATAGATATATTATTATTATCGTGAATTTTTATTAAATCTATGCACTTATCGGACATAATGCACAAATTGCCTTTTATACGTATATAACCAATATACTATTGCACAACGTTTGAACAGCTTATCAAAATCAATCTCGCGTTTTGTAGATACTATAGAATTACGAAATGTTGAAGAATAGTCGTAAAACTAAGAATCGTTTAGTGGTTTTCCTCTTTATTTATTATACACGTTTTGTCGAAGTGATGAATTTTTTAAACTTTGGTATATAATCAGGTTAAAACACGAAGTAATCTCGAATTTGATATACTTTGACTAAATAAAAAAATAATATAAATTTTCTTCTGTGTCTTTGCACACAGAAACGTATTGGCTCAATCGTTTTACTTGCTTATACAAGTTCGTTTGCCTTGCACAGGGCGATGACAAAGAATTATCCGGAGCAGAGGAAGAAAAGGAAGTTGAAAAAGCTCTCCTCAAGCCACTCCTTTCTCTCGAAGATCTCGTAAGGTTTTCGGCCTTTGAGGGTGGGGGTGGGGATTCCCTAAGGGCATTACTTCAGCGTGGACCTGAGACGGGAGCCGAATGGCCCGGCTTCGAACAACAGGCAATTACACCCTACATTCAAAGGATCCTGGCTGCCGCAAGACCGTTCAAAGGTTTGCTTCTAATTAGTTTTATTTTTTACTTCTCATTTTACTCTTTTATTTTCTCCATTATTTATACCCCTTTACAGATCTAGATTGAATATACTACATCGTGTCTATTGACGAAAGGATTTAGCTTTATCCTAATTTTTATCATTTCCTTTTCGCTTATACGTTCTCTTATTAAAACCGGACGAAAAATCTATCGGAAAAGTCTTTACGAAGTAGTATTTTATTTAAATGGGTTAAGCCAGTTGAATGTCCCATTTTCAAACGTATGAAATGTAACTGGTTGGCCAATAGTGGACGGTTCGGGCTTCTATCGATTACCGAAGTCTTACAGAGTTTCAGTTTGCTTCGAAACTTTGAATTCCGTATCAACTAGCGATCGGATTGACGGACGGTTTCAGATACCTTATAATCATTTTCAGTTTTCTATATCTCAATCGATCGAGAATTAAACAAATCTATGGCCATCATAATAAAATTTGGGTAAATATTTTCCAATTAAAAAAAATTTCATTTGGAGAAACTTTTGGCAACCCCTTCGGGTTGGGAGGGGGAATATAACATAGGCAATGTTTCCAGGGATGGAAACTCCGGATTATCGTATCCCTGAGGTAATGAGACGGTTGATGAGCGAAGACAAGCGACTTAGTAAAGACATGAACGGAGAACAGCAGCAGCAACACCATCACCATCAGCACCAACGAGATCCTATAACGAACGACGACTTTAATCCAAGTATCGAAGAGGAGGCTAGCGACAGCGCTCAGGGTAGAGCAATTCTAAAAATTCCGTCCTACAAGCCAGCTAATACTCCAGGATCTAGTAAAAACGGTGAACCATCGTCGGCAGCGTTTGCCCAAAGTTTTGCGGCCGCGACAAGTGCGGCTGGTAGTCCGGGTCTGATGGAAAGAGCAAGTCCCGCTTTCTCGGGTACAAGCAGTCCGACAAATTCACTTGCTGGAAAAGGTGTTCCCGTTAATTTCCGCGATGTGATAGCAAAAAGTATAAGTGTAAAGTTCCAGGAAGGTATGCCACAAGGTGTTATTTCCCAATCACAAATGATGACCGATTCTAATCCGTTCAAAAGAGGGAGATATACCCCGCCACAACAGCCGCAACAATCTCAACCCCCTAAACCGGTACAGGATAATAAACCTAAACCAGGTGCTGGTGGTAAAGGAACTCGGCCGAAGAGAGGAAAGTACCGGAACTACGACAGGGACAGTCTCGTCGAGGCTGTTCGTGCTGTACAAAGAGGAGAGATGAGTGTTCACAGAGCGGGAAGTTACTACGGAGTACCCCATTCGACACTTGAGTACAAAGTTAAAGAACGACATCTTATGAGGCCGCGAAAAAGGGACCAGAAGCCGCAGGATGACAAGGCGAAAGAAGCCGCGGCTGCAGCAGCACTCCAGAGACAAGTTGGTCAGGATAAAAAACCCCAGCTTAAACCACAGAAAACTTTTACACCACCGGGACCAATCCCGGGACCAAATGGTCTTAAGATGCCACCGTTCATGGAGGGTATGCCTCATCTACCATTCGCTCATCCATTTAATTTTTGGAGTCCGACACCGTTCATGCCAGCACCATTTATAGCCAGTGGTCCAAACGTACCGACGATGATACCTGAACAATATTTTGCTACCCAGAGGATGCGAGGACTTCAAGAACAGCAGAGAAACGTTATCGCTCATCAGCAGCACCAGCAACAACAGCAGCAACAACAACAACAACAACAACAACAACAACAACAACAGCAAAGGGAAAGGGAAGGAATTAACGTCCCGATGGAATCTGCCGGTACTTCTAATGCGAGAGGAAGCGGTTCAGGTTTGGGTAAAAGCACGCGAGAAATGGCAGAGAGTTTGTACGATGGTACGGGTACGAATGGAAGCTTTTTGGACAACTTGATAAGGTCTAGTTTAGAGACTGGACTACCGCGAGATCAGAGAGCTTTAGCTGAGGCAAGAAGTCAACAACAACAGCAACAACAACAACAACAACAACAACAACAACAACAGCAACAACAACAATCTCACCATACCGAAGCTATGAGTAATAAAGCTCTGATCGATCAACTTTGTAGAAATTCACAGAGGACACCATTGTCGAGGATTCCCCACGACAGTAGTGAGGATGAAAATTATCGTGGACAAAGCCGAGTATTGCCAGAAAGACCGGAGAGAGTACCGACCGTTGATTTGAGTCCGTCACCCTCCGAAAGAGGCAGAACTGACGACGGAAGTGATCGACTAACGTCGCCACCAACTCCTTCATCGATTTCAAGGGCAGGTAGCAGGGACGAAGAAACTAGGGACTCTAGGATCGATGGGAATAGCAGAGAACGAGACGCTTATAATGGGCTAGAAGAACGAGATCGTGATCGGGATCGAGGGGATAGGGACAGGGACAGGGATAGGGACAGGGAAAGATCAAAGACTATGACGCTGCAACAGCAGCTCAACCACTACCCGGACTTACACAACATGTACGCCGCATCAACTGACAAAAGTGCCTGTGATAGTAAACTTATAGTAGATCAGTCGAGCCAAAAAGCTCAACAGCAACAGCAACAGCAACAGCAACAGCAACAACAACAGCAACAGCAGAAAACTGAGTACGGGTCGGTCGGTGGCCTAGTTGCTCAACTACAGAGAGGCTATAATCCGACGACAAGAACAGGTGAGCAGCCACAGAGCAACCATATTATTGAGCGTGCCACCGTCCTAAAAATTGAAGACTCGGTAGAGCAGTAGACAAAGTCAGTACAGTTATCATACAGTGTATACCTAAACAGTTACAGTACAGAGTAACCCGTCACACCCTCATTGGTCCTCCCCAAAGACACGATCTGCCTTAACCAAGGAGAAAAAATACTTTTTGAAGGGATGTTTTCTTTTTTTTTTTTTTTATTTTTTGAGAAACAAAAAAAAATATATATATATATAAATAAAATAAAATAAGAAAAAAGAAATGAATAAGAAAATGATTGTTCATTGATGAACAATACTTGATGAAGAAAAAGAAAAAAAAAAAAAAAAATCAAAAATATCCCAAAAAAACGAAAAGTATTTTTTCTTTATCTTTTTCATGGTTTTGGGTAAATGCTATAATAATTATTATTATGATCGTCTCAAGGAAATATATATCCAGCTCACTACTTATACCTGAATTAAGAAAAAAAAAAAAAAAAAACACAATCACCTGTAATAATCAAGTCACGCAAAAACCATACCGTTATTTATTTTTCGTTTTTTTTTTTTTTTCTTTCTATATCTTAGTTTTTTTTTTTTTTTTTTTTTTAAACGTTTTTTTTTTTATCTTTCACGTCTACTCGAAATCTGAATAATGGTATGGTTTTGCAGTCATATATACCTCTCCGCGTTATATATATTAAAAAACGCAATTATAATGCGTTTCAATTTTTCGACTATGGCGATTTAACTAATGAAAATGGACAAAAAATATAAAATGAAATGAAAATGAAAAAGGAAAAAATAAGAAAACCAACAACAACAACAATAACAACAACGTATAAGAATAAAAATAAAGTAATATCCACCCACACACATAATATACACATACACACGACCAGCCCCCTCCCACCTCTCTCCACACCCCCAGAACACACATACGATCACCAATATACCTATTAATATAGGTATATTATATATTATATATATATATGAAGGCAGAAAATTACACAAAACGTATTTTTTTTCTCTATCGATGTATAAACTACTATACCTAAATAATACCTACTTATTATTAAATATATTATTATATAAGGAGCAACATATTATTAAATAAGAATAATATATATTTTTGGTCATTAATAAAAAAAAAAAAAAAAAATACAAAAAAAAAAGAAAAAAAACGAAAAAAAAAAAAAAAATGACGATGATAAAAGCCAAATATTTTCGTTGGCACGAGCGAGGGCGTTGTTTTTTCACACGACGACAATATTATTCTCCGATTCACGGTAATTTTAAGCCGATCTTTTTTTTTTTTTCTGTTTTTTCGCGCGCGTGAACTCTATATATATTACAACAATTTACGAAATTACCCTTAAAAAAAAAAAAAAAAAAAAAAAAAAATACATTGAAATTTGTCAAAAATTAAGAAAAGAGAAATTAGAATATTATAAATTATCATGTCACATATTCAATATTCAATATTCGTTTAATTAACTCATTATATCTAACGCTTTACGTATAGGGAACAAAAAAATATTTTTTCTTTCGTCAAAATTTATTTATTGTATTGAATTCATAAATTTTATGTTTATGGGGATTTTAATTTTTGACAGATTACAAAGTTTTCTTTTTTTTTTGTTCTGATTTCTCACCCTTGAATCGGTTTGTATACATATAAAAATTGATAGATGCATGATCTCGACTTCGAGCCCCGTTGATTCCTTTAGACGAACAGAAAAATAAAATAGATGAATAAAGAAGGAAAATAATCAAAAAAAAAAAAATAAAAAAAAAAATGAGAGAAAAAAATCTATACAAAACTTTTTATACGATCGCAATTTTTCTACAATTAGAAAGACAAAAAACGAGTTGAAAAACAAAAAATGAAATTGAAAATGAAAATGAATAAAAATAAAATTAAAAAAAGAAAAAAAGATTGTAGATTTTAGAAACAACAAAAAAAAAGATTGAATAATAATAGTAATAATAGTAATAGTAATAATAATAATAATAATAGTAGTAATAATAATAACAAAAATAAAGAAATTAATTAATTCCATGTAGATTTTACACCGTTGAAACTTTTAATCAAACCTCACACAAACAAATAATTGTACCATATATACATATGTATGTATACCATACATCGGGGCTCAATTTCGAGATATTGTTCACAATTTTTATATTCTATACGTATAATGTAATACGATTGTTTTATAGATTTTTAGATATTGAAAATACGGTATCGCAAAGTTATATAATGCTACAAATACTATATCACCCGATTCTCGCGGCGACGTACCTACTACCTATACCTTACCCAATGGTATACGTATACCTAATATGTATACGCGTATTTAGAATAATGATTAATAAAGGACAAAAGAGTTGTTAGGGGTATATCTGTATAAGGTATCGGACGCCTTGAGAATAATTAAGAATTCGAGACAAAAAAAAAAAAAAACCAAAATGTCAAAAATTTTTAATTTTCAATTTGTTTATCCGTTAACGAAATTGAGAAGAAAAACAAAATAAAAAAATTTACTAGGGAAATTGAGTTATGAAAAAAACTGACAAAATTTAATTATCGATGGATTAGAGGTAGAAAAAATAAAAACATAAAAAAAATTAAAACCATTTTGAATATAGTTGAATAAATAGGTATTAAGCAATGATTAGGCTCATATATGGTATACCGAATTAGTTATATATATATTATTATTATTATTTCTTTTTTCTCTGTTCTAATTTTGAAGAAAGTTGTTACAGAAAATTTATTGGTACGTTTCATCGAATTATTATAAGTTATCGACCTCGACATTATTATTGTACATAGTATATATATTTACGGGGGATCTTATAAAAGATTGTAGCATTTATATCATTGCGCGGCACGAATTTGCCCCGTTGATTGATTTTTTTTTTTTTAGTATAGTTTAAAAGAAAAAAAAAAAAAAAAAAAAAAAGAAAAGTCTTATGCTATGAATATAAGTTTTTCTTCGAAGTGATTTCAGATTTTTGTTGCGCGCGATGTATATATGTATTGTATGCAATTACGTATACATATATAATACAATACAATACCTATATACATATATATATATATAAAACTGTAATAAACTTCGGCGTGATTTCCGGTTGGTGAGAATTTATTTCCGTTGGACCAAAAGAAAGAAAAAAAAAAAAAAACTGAAAAAATAAAATAAAATTAACTAAACCGTTGACCATAACGATAAATAAATGAATTTAAAAAAAAAAACAAGAAAAACTACAAAAAAAAAGACACAAAATTATTTAAAAATAACATAAATATATTTATATATATATATATAATATATCTATATATATTATATATATATACATAAATATATCAAAGAAACGTTAGTCTACGAACGACCATTAAAAAAATAATACGACGATGAAACTGCAGCAGTGAAGAAGAAAATGTTTTAATATATATATATATATATTTTTTTTTTCTGATTGTCTGTTTTCAATTTTTTTTTTTTTTTTTTTTTTTCTTCTCTCTTTGTAATGTCTTTTTCTTTATACTTTTACTTATTGCGTACCTACTCACTCTCCATGATAGCCCAGACCGCGCATGCAAACATGACTCTATACGACTGAAATTCTAGGCTGTATATACATAAGGCATGTATATGTTCGGTGTTGAAAAATTAAGATAAAAAGTAACTTTCATTAAAAACGAAAAAACCAAAAAAAAAAAAAAACTAAAAATAAATAAAACAAAAAAAAAAAAACTTACATACGCAATTATGCTCTCGGTGTTTTGGAACTAAAATTAAATTATTAAAAACGTAAAAAAGTAAAATAAAAAAAAGAAATATATATTGAATGTAAAAATTAAGGCTTAGGGTTTAATAATCATGATTGTGTGTATGCTAACCGTATATTAAAAAAAAAAAAAAAAACTCATTCGGTGTATCTCAAACTTCTTATTACCTTGAACTTAATTCTAAATGTTCATGAAAAATATGAGGAAAAATTATAAATTTTCACACCCAACTCCTTTAATCCTTCCCTTCACCACTCTCTTACCCGAACGAACCATTCCCTGAACAAAAAAAAAAAAAAAAAAATAAATAAATAAATAAATAAAAAATTTATTGTTAGATGTGAAAATTATATTATTATACATACGATGAATTAAAAATTAAAAAAAAAAAAAAAAAAGTTATAATATAAAACAAAAAGGAAAACCAATATTAATATTAATATTATATTAATGAAATGATTAATCGGTATATTTATGACGGTCAAAAACCATGATACATATGATGATGATGGTGTGTCCGATTTTGTCCGTGAGTTTGTATTGTGAAAAATTTCATCGCTATATAAGTATAAAATATATTAAAATGAAAAAGCGAGACAAAGAAGAGAGAGAAAAAGAAAAAAAAAAAAAATGAAACAGAAAAAGACGAAAATAAAAAAAAAATAATAATATAATATAAATAAATAAATAAATTAATAATAATAATAATGACAGAAAACAAATACAATTTCGAACGTTAAAATCATCTATTATGATAATTGATTATAATACTATACGAAATACAAATAAATATGATAATTTTGGAACACCTCACGCAATCAAAGCTATTTTCTATATCAAATAGCTCACAAGTAACACACATATACCTACCTACCTACCTACCTACCACACACAAGTCTTAATGCCTACAAATCAAAAACAAGCTGGTATGCATACGCAATTTTTTTTTTTTTTTTAAATTTTTTTTATTAATTTTTTTTTTTTTTTGGTTTTACGTAAACCTTTCGCCTGCAGGTTAGAATAATTACGATATGATATGACTGTATCGCACTGCCTCCAATTGTGTATTAAATAATGCGTTTAGTTAGATTATCAATTAAAGATTGAAAAAAATTTGAACTATATTACATATACTTTTCGTCGTTTAGAATAAATTCGTGAATTAGAAGAAATGAAGAAAAAATAAACATAAAAATAATAATAAAAATGTAATAATAATAATAATAATATAAATTTTCTGAAAATTTAAAGAAATGAGAAAAATTAATTAGTCGATAATAATTTAAGTCTAATCTTAATATGATCTCTGATTTTGGCTGAAATTTTTAATGGTGATATAAATATACATTCCTTGTTTATATATTTATTAATAATTATAAAGACAGATCTTTGGTGGGCAGTGCCTTATGGTCATAATTTATTATCTCGTATTATTAACAATAATATTATTATTATTATATACATATATATATATATATAAATTTTTTTTTCTTACTTTTTTTTTTTACATCGATTATTCGAGAACATCGCTAGACTGTATTTAAAGTCAGTGTTTAACAGTAATTAGAAAAGCAGACAAGAGAATTCGTGAATGTGTTCGATAAGCAAAAAATGCGAGACAAGGGTCATTCGAGATCGTAGCCATTCGCGGTCATTTCATATTTCGGTATAAACGAACAGGGACAGCTTCAGCCCGGGTATTTAATATCTTTTGTCATCCAAAAAAAAAAACTCGTTTCTTCCTTTCGTATAATGATGAAAATTAATTATAAATTATTAAATAGGTACATATTAGAACCGAGAATTTGTGAAAATGAAATCAAATTTTTCGTGCATTTATTATACATCAGTTGAACGTGCAGTTCTTCTTTTTAACGTCAAAGTAAAGTTGATCAAATTGTGTGATTTTTTTTTGTTTTTTAGTTTTTTTTTTTTTCATGAAGTTTCCTGCCTGGTATTTATAACGAAATTGAAATAATCGCAAGTGAGATGAGTTAGTTAAAGACAAATGAAACAAAAAGAGAAAAAAAAAAAAAAAAAAATGAAAAAATAATAATAAAAAATAAAATAAAATAAAATAATAAATAAATAAAATTTTTTTAAGATTATATGAAAATAAATTATATTAAAATATCTGTGATGTAAAAAAGTAACAAAATTTTGATGTATATTTTTCACAAAATATTATAACCAGCTAGTGTAATATGTATAAGGAAAATACTTATATGATAATATTGTAATTATTATATAAAAACTAATGAAATAATTGCAAGACGGGGTCCACGCCGTGGTGGTCGGACGGAACCAAGATGGCGGAATTATAGTGGAGGGTCGGGCCTCGATTTCCGGTTTTTCTCAAAAAATATGTATCTATTTCTTATTATCAGTATAATATATGCGATACAAATCTACATTCTGCTAATCGTTGATATTTATCATTATAACAAATCAATGTCTAGATACATTATTAATAATTAAAGAAAAAAAAAAAGACAGAAATAATTATGATCAATTTTTGGACTTCTTTTCACTTTTGAAATCAAGGAATTTTTTGTCAATTTTTAAATCTTAATTCTTTTTAAATCGAAACAGGATCATTTTCAAAAATATTTTCATTACATGTTATTTCACAGATATAGTGAAATAGGTACAAATATAGCAATGGAAAAATAAACATGGGTATATAATATGTATAGAGCCTGTTTGGTCCTGAAACTGCTCAAAAGTCAGCTACCTCACAATATCGTCATGTTTGGTATGGTTCGAAGTGTCATGACGGCTCTGTGTCAGATCTGATCCTCTTTACTTATATTTATTTAATTTTTTTATTTATTTTTTCCTGTTTAACATAATTTTCACAAATCTTATCACCTTGATACTGAATATGTTTTATTTTCTTTTTTATTTTCTCTTTAATTCTGTCAGCATTTTTTCTATTCTCTTGGAGATTTTTCGTTGAAGTATGAAATAAATATAAAATAAAATGAAATATATAGGTGTATCTACAGTTTACGTTATCCATTTTCAGTTTTCCATTTTTTTTTTTTTTTTTCTTTCTATTTTACGTATAAATGAGCTGCAACAATAATACTAATTAATAACGCCTAATTCTTAAATTCAGACAACGTATAGTATATGGTATATTGAATAAGGATGAATAAGATCTGACAACAGAGCAGGGGAGGGGGAGAAATAAAAAAATGGTCTATAATACGCAGTTCCAAATTGTGCCTAAGTTTTAAAAAGTAAAGTGTTTTTTTCTAAACTCAATACATAGAACAAACGATGTTTGTTATAAAATAATAATAAAAAAAAAAGAAAAAAAAAAAAAACAAGCTTAGTTTAAAAAAAAAAATATATATATATATATACCTCTGCATTCCAGGGCCACCGGGCTGCGCCATCTTGGATTCAAAATATATCGTTTCCGTTTTGTCGAATAAGTGCAATTAGGTACGTTAAAACTTAAAGAAAATAAAAATGGAAAAAAGGAGAAAAAATAGAAGAATAAAATAAAAAAAGATAAAAAAAAAAAACGAACTGTTACGGGATAGGTTACCGTTTTTTTTTTAAATTCAATATTTTGAATTTACTACTCTCTCGCGAATGTTGGGATTTTCGTGGTCATCGAATGCAGGCCTCTCTCCAATATAAATATACACTTCCGGCGCAAATTTGATGAGAAATCTTATAACAATAATTATTGATTATTATTCATTATTATTATCATTATTATTATCATCATCATTATTATTATTATTATTATTATTATTATTATTATTATTAATATAGGAATTACGTAATTCTGTTCACGTGTTTTGTAAAATACCTATATACATATTATACATATATATTTTAACTTTGAAAGAGTAAATTACATCGTTTGTTTGTTTGTTTGTTAGTTGAAATCTTGGTACCTTCCAATTGGCTTTAATCGTAACTAGGATCTAGTCATTCAATGACTCTAAAAATTAAAACAAGAATGAAAAAAAAATGAGAAAATGTTATAAATTTAAATTAGTTATCATTATGAAGAAGAGAAAAAAAAGACGTGTATATGGTTAAAATTATCATCAAATTAGTGTCGCGACATCGAAACCTTCTGAGCGCGAGAATGGCAACATAACGAAGTCATCACCGACGCATTTCGTATGCCTGCAGTTGAATTTCTTTTCCCATTTTTCGAAGAGAAAATTTTTTTTCTTTTCTTTTATAGGCTCGTTTGGTTTTGATTATATTCCAACTTTAAATTTCACGAAAATCCCTAAAAATACAACAAAAAAAAATAATAATTAAATAAATTTGAAAATAAAAAAAAAAAAAACCCCAAATTCTACCGAAAAAAATATCATGACTGCGGCTTTCAATTTTTTTGAATATAATTTTTTAAATCCCGATGTAAAACGAGAAAAAAAAAAAAATTAATCTGGCAACAAATTCGTCGGTGGTCTTCGATCTCAGCCTAGTTTGTGTAGCTCTTAAGATCGAGGCGGCGTCGATATCGGCAACACTCGTAGAAAAAAAAAAAAAAAAATAATTAAATAAAAAACGAAAAAGCAAAAAAAAAAAAAGGGCGCTTTAGTTGTTTGTACCGTGTTTTCTATACATACTGTTCACTCTATAGTCTATACATATATATGTATATATACCACTAAACCCCTTGCCTCGCCGTTGACGGGGAGGCTTTAATCGAACTACTTATACATGATCTCTAAATACTCCAGTGGAAAAAAACTATACCCCTCTCGTATAAGGCTAAAGTAAATTTGATTAAAATTAAAAATAAATCATTACAATTATAATCATGATATATTGGTTACTTTTTCAAAATTTTTCATCATTTTTAGGCACAACTATAATCTCTTTGAGCAAAAAAAAAATAAATAAATAAATAAATAGAACAAAAATGAATACCAAAGCAATGGAATGAATTTATTATTTTCTTCTATCTCTTTTCTAGTGTAATGATGTATTTTTAATTATTTCATTACTATTCGCGTGAGCAAGACCACTATGTGCATACGTATAATACCTCTTCGCCCGGCAAGGCAATCGGCTCCTACATATATATATATATATGTATATATATATATATATATATATATATATATATATATATATATATATATATATATATATATATATATATATATATATATATATATATATATATATATATATAAAATATATATTAAGTAAAAAATAATAATAAATAATAATGATAAGTAAACTTCTTAAAAATAATACAATATAGATTCTACAAAAAAAAACAGAAAAAAAAAACGAAAAAAAAAAACTGGACCTTCAAATCGCCGTGTCACCCATGTTTCCCACCATAACCATAAATATAATTACAAAAAAAAAAAAAAATTATAATACAATAAACAAAACCTACTCTTTCAACCACCCGCAAACCTCCCTTAAAATAAAATATACACACTGCACGCACACAGTCTGCTCTCAGCTCTACAGCGATGTACAGCATCCAGATAAACTCAGTCGATTCCGAACAGTTTTCATTATTAAGTCAAAGATTTCTGATCATCGATTATTTTTCCATAGGTAAAATGTTTTTTTTTTTTTTTTTTCTTGTATTCTTGTTTTCTACCTAATCAATATTTTTGAAATGGAAGAAGTTTTTTTTTTTTTTTTTTTTGTTCCGTGACTTATTTCAATATATACGTAGGAATGAATCACCGCAGTATGTAATTAAGTTTCGAGCCGAAACATGACCAATAAACACAGCATATCATATGAAGATTTGATTATTGATTAACGTATACCTATACCTAACTATAATAATATCAAATTTTTTAGCTGCACGCGTCGAAATCTGTATGTACCTGTCGCCATATATATTATAATAATATGTGAATCATTCTCTTATATAGTTGTAATCGGTTTATATATACTATATACGTGTATATACTCGAATTAAAGAAAAACAAAAAAAAAGAAAGAATAGAAAAACTCGAATTTTCATTGAAATTAATCGTCATTAAGTATATACGTATACGAGTACATTGATAAATAATTGATGGTCAGAAATCGTTAGCTAATATATGATAAAGTCGAGGGTTGATAACTCACCCCGACTATTAATTAAAAATATACCGGCAACAAGCATATAAATATATTTATATATCATACATATATATACATATTTATATATATATAACAGAAAAAAAGGAAACACATCAGACAATAGATAGGCATTATGTTATTAAAAATAACTAATACAGTCTGTTATACATATATAACAGTATACATATATGTATATAAATATATAAATACAATATAACTATTACATCATATCCAACAGCGAATTAAACACAAAAAATAAAAAACAATAAAATAAGTAATCGGATCGCCTTGATGATGTTATATAATATACTCGAAATTTGAATATGTGACGATATTATTATTATTATTATTATTATTATTATTATGTACATGAAGGATTTTTTATTGAATTTTTTGTATTTTTGGGTTATTACGATTATCGACACGTTTGATTATTATTTATCTATAAATCGTATTTTTCAAAATTATTTCTTTATATATTTCCGAATAATATATATACCTATATATATATAGGTATCTACTATATAAATTGTTTTCAAGTTTCGGGTTGTATATTGTATAATTTTATTTATGGCGAAAATCCCCCTCAAATCAAAACCTACAGTCGCACAGAATAAACAATAAGTGCAGAAAAAATAAACAAAAAAATAAAAAAAAAAAAAAACTAACAAACTACTATAATAAACAAAAAACAAAAAAAAAA
>OZ001262.1:15042562-15045214 GCA_963924015.1 Macrophya annulata
TTATCATTAAATTTCACATTACGTATATAATATATATAAATATGTGAATATTTAATAATAATCCCGTTCATTATATTAAAAACAATATTAAATATGATTAATCACGATTACTATTATTATTAATTAGTTATTATCATTATGATTATGATTATTATTATTATTAGCATTATTATTATTATTATTATTATTATCACTATTATATAATATAACGACAATGTGTGAGAAAGAGTGAGGTGAGAGAAAAAAAAAAAAAAAAAAAAGTAATGAAGTGAGTGCGCGGATTGATCCGTAATATATAGTACATACCTATATTATAATAAACGGGGTTACGTATATGTAAATAAAAAATAAAATAAAAAAATTCACATACATATAAGACATATATTATATAGGATATATCACGTCGATATAGCTGCGCGATTGACGTTGTGACGATGCTATGATAAATGTTATATGTATACATACATATACATATGTACACAAATTATATTGTTGGAATAATTAATTATTATTATTATTATTCTGAAATTATTCCACGTGTAAATTGAAAATCTATTAAATATACATAGGCATATATAAAACTATATGTATGTGTATGTATCTATAGAAGTTATATATGCACTGAAAATTTGCATTACTAAGAATATACTTCTTCTAATTCTTCTTCTTCTTTTTTATCGTGATTATTCTTGTTCTCATGACGATTATTGGTAATATCTAATATTATTATCATCATCATCATCATTATTATTATTATTATTATTATTATTATCATTATCATAAATATTAAGTAGGAGTATGTATATAAATATATGTAAGCATTTTCTCACAATAATTCATTTATATATGTATATGTATATGTGTATACGTGTATATATATATATATATATATATATATATTTGTTTAAATATTAGTTTTCTACGTCTACACTTGAGACCGATTGTGCAATTTGTAGAATTATTGAAGTTTTTTATAGGAACAAACAAATGAAAAATAAATAAATAAATAAATAAATAATTAAATAAAATAAAATTAAAAAAACGAAACACAGATATATTAATAATATTTAATATGGTGTTGAACACTTCGTTCGGTATATATGTATACATATATATTTCGCTTAAATCCTATCGCGTTGTATATCATATATATTAAGGATGAATCTGGGCGTTTATAGATGAAAACGTATAAAGCAAATCCAAAACAGGCAAAAAAAAAAAAAAAACAGACAGACACAAAATCACAAAAAACACAACAGTAAACCGAAACATATACTTAAAAGAAATTAATACGATATAATAATGTATACGGATAAACATATGTTACAAATGGCGGAGACCAATTTTAGAGGTAAAAAAAAAAAGAAAAAAAAAAAAAAAAAAAATGGTAAAAAGTATATTAGTAAAAATATGCTGATAATAATAATAATAATAAAAATTAAAAAAAAAAAAGTTATTTTTTCAAGTGACGTAAGTATGTATCTAGGGTGCCAGATTGATATATGATCGCCCGGATTCAATATTATTTTTAAAAAGACACACAACACATAATATTATATATACGTATATATATATTATACATATTATATATTATACTTATTCCATTCAATAGAGCATTCCTTTTTTTTCTTGTCGTCGGTAGATATTTCAACGGTGCGAAATTTTTTGATTTCTCATTTTTTTTTTTTTTTTTTTTGAGTTTTCATTTTCATGTTTATTTTTTTTTTTTTAGGTTTTATAACAAAAATTTAACTTTTGACAGATGTAACCTATAATATAACATAACATTACAATACTATTACATATACCGTACCATATACCATACATTGGAAATTCTTGCAAATTTTTATATGCATTTTTCAGTTACCCCGTTTATCATTTTTTAGTATGTATTACCTACCACGTGTACAACATACTACAGCCTACGCAATGAATAAACACGATAGATAAAAAAAATAATAAATAGTTAAAATAAAAAATCAAAAAAATAATGAATGAATTATATAGTCTTGCTAAATAATAATCATCATCATCTTCGTATATAATTGAGATGAGAAAAAATTAAAATGAAAAAAGAAAGAATTATTTCAAAGCACTTAAACGTTATAATCAAAATCAAATATGCTCGTCACGTATCGTATAGATGTGTATGTGTAAAGAGGGTTGGTTAAATTTTCATAAATAAATTTACGGGGACTTTATAATAGTCAATTAAAATACGATTAATTTGTTTTAGTTTATTTATTTATTTTATTTTTTAATAAAAATTATTGTTCATTAAAATGATAAGGTATATACCTATACATACATATATATAGACAAGACTCCGAAACATCCACGACCTGCATATAAATCCGACTTATCATACATTAAACACGAGCACACGTTAATAACAAAATCCCATTATATGTATACGGAACCTGAATAGAAGATAAATTATATAGATATTATTTGAATTTATTTTTCCTTTTTTTTTGTTTCTTTCGTATTATTGATCTATAGGGTACACCTACATACCTATATCCATTGTGGTACTATAATATTATATAGTAATATGTTATTATACTTTTCTGTAGTTTTCAATGATTTCCAGAAAACCAAAAAAAAAAAAAAACATATATCTTGGGTTCACATTCGTATTTTTCTTTTCTT
>OZ001262.1:15045414-15279311 GCA_963924015.1 Macrophya annulata
TTAAAACAAAAAAAAAACAATATAGTAATCCACCCATTCCACGTATATTTTTTACATGTTAGGAGGGAATACAAAGACTACTGTAGAGCATAATTATGTTTTTTTTTTTTTTGATTAATATTTTTTTTTTCTTTTTTCTCAATCAAATTATCAATCGCAGTGTTACATTCTTCGCGTTTCTATACCTATACGTTACAATAATAATTAAGCAGCGTTATTACTTAATGGGATAAACGGAATTATGGATTTGAATAGGAATTCATATCGCCATATCATTTAATCAAATTATTATTATTATTATTATTATTATTATTATTATTATTATTATTATTATTATTATTACTATTATTATTATTTTGGATACCCGTAATGTATTTATACAAAAAAAAAGATATATACATCTAGGTATATGCATGAGTATATATATGTATAAATTTTCTCTCTCTCTCTGTGATTTTCTTTTCGAAAATTCTATTCCCCGTTTCGATCGATAATAATCTATGACTTTATTTATTATAATATGAGATTGTCCAATTATTGTATACGGGTAAATTCGATTTTTTTTTTCTTTTTTTTTTGTTTGATTTTTTCTCTTCTATTCTCTCCCCTCCCCCGCCATATCGATTTTCTTCATTCGACCTATTACGTTCTACTTTATACAAAAATTATATCGCGGGCATATACATATTAATGAGAGAAAAAAAAAAGAAGTAAACGTAAAAGAAATAGGATAAAAATAAAAAAAATCAATTATTGTACATACATACCTACGTCTGTGTACTCACGTTGTACAGATTATCTAAAAAAAAAAAAAAAAAAATCACTAATTATCGAACCCACAGTGTTCCTTATTATATTATTCGCGTAGCGTGAAAGAAATCGACTCTGTATATATGTGCATATATCGTTATCACTTTCTGTAACTGTCTACACGATTTTATTATTATTATTACTATTAGTAGGATATTTTTAAAATCAATTCACGGTGTGCAGTACGAGTGGGATCAGATATACATATATATATATATACATATTTCTAATTTACAATTATTATATATTTGCGTTCAGTTTCAAATTGTATATGTATATGTGTTCGAATTGATTTTTTTTTTATAATTTTTTTATAATTTATTTATTTATTTATTTGTTATTATTATTATTATTATTATTATTATTATTATTATTATTATTATTATTATTATTATTTTGTTTGTTTCAATAAATAAATTCATACAGTAAAAATTGAAATAGAATTTGAACACGTTACAGTAAATTATTGGATATGGAAATCTTAAAGACTGAACGGAAATTGGAAAAAACTTGATGAGATATAGGTATGAGGTATGTATATGAAGTACAGTTCGGTATGATGTCACTTGGCGTAGGGCGCGGTCATCGGCGTTTCGTTACAAATTTTTTATTTTTACTTATATCATATGTATATATATATATATATATATATATATATATATATATATATATATATATATATATATATATATATATATATATATATATATATATATATATATATATATATATATATATATAAAAATATATGTATACTCAGAGAAGAGCCAGTCTAATTCTGCGTTATTAAATATCATTATTATTATTATTATTATTATTATTATTATTATTATTAGATTTTCCTTAATATTATCGCGATTACGAGTTTCACGTCACTTATACATATATGTATATGTATATATATATCACCGTATACATATAGATATATATGTATTATATATATGCACATATATATTTATATAAATATATGATAAAGTTTTGTTTATTTTTACATTTCGCAATATCATATATTATCATCATCATCATCGTCGCATGATCATCGTAATTATAATTATACGTATCATTACCATTACCATTTATCATTGTCATTATCATTATCAGTTTTTTTTTTTTTTTTTTTAATTTTTTTTTTAATTTTTCTTATTATCTTTATATAACGAATAATGAAAACATCGCGCTTGAGGTTTTAGCAACTAAGTTTTTATACAATACATATAGAATCTTAGAGTTATATATTTTTATTTTATTTTATTTTATTTTATTTTTTTTGTCAAGTACAATGCAGACGAGACGTACCTTTATTACATGTATTAGTCGTTAGTTAACAGTGTTTTATTATTATTAATAATTATTAATTAACTATTAATAATTAACTAATTATTATTATTATTATTTTTTAAACTGTTTATTGAATATTTATTAATTATTAGGATCACCCCCCCACTCACCCAACATTATGTCTTTTGGTGGAGGACGCAACAGTAATTTATACGTTATATTACTGTTGACTTTAAATTGGAATTTCAAGCATGCTTAAGACATTATATATATATATATATATTTTGGGAAGCAGGGCGAAGGGGATTGGGGCTGGTTGAAATTTCTGTTTAGTCAGCCGATTATTTTATATTCCGTGGAAAGCATTCGTGTATAGTTAGTCGAAACTGCTTTTATTCAATATATATCATTGTGAGTCGCGTGAAGGAAGAGAAGGAGGAGAAGGAGGAGAAGGAGGAATAAAAAGCCTGGATTGATCTTAGAAAAAAAAAATAAATAAATAAAAAAAAAGAAACAAAGCATATAGTTTAAACCAATACATACCAATGTCACGAAATATTTTGTATTATGTAAATTTTAGAAATTATTATTATTATAATTATTATGATTATTATTATTATTATTATTATTATTATTGATTATTAATTTTATTATTATTATTATTATTATTATTATTATTATTATTATTCTTACTTTATTATTGTACGTACTACGTAAAATAAAGGAAACAAAAACATGCATACGTTTAATAATATCTAGCGTGGTTAGGTAGGTAGGATTTTAACAAATATTTTTTATATTATAAATTTATAGATATTTAATAATTAAAAGAAAAAGGGAAAAAAAAAAATGAAAAAAAAAATCAAGGTATAGAAAAAAAAAAAAAAATGAGAAGAGAAAAAAAATAAATGATTAAAAGCATATAGTTATTGTAGTTTTGGTGCCCTACGTCTAAGTGCAAGTGCAGAGAGATAAGCATGATGTGTTTTTCGGTTTCGCAATTATGAATTATTAAAAGGGAAACATACTAGACCAAAATAATTGCAAATTAATATATTGATACATTTTATGGAAGAAGTGAAAAAAAAAATAATAAAAAAATAAGTAAATAAAATAATATTAATTGTAAAATAAATAAAATATTGTTTACTTTTTAAGTCTTTTAATTTGTTTTGTTAACTTGTTTTTAATTAAATGCGACACGAATATCGTTCGACGAATCGATAAAAGAAATATGGTGCATATAAGGACTGACTTGGAAAAAAAAAAAAAAATAAAAATAATACGAAAACAAAAAAGGAAAAAAAAAAAAAAAAAAACGACTGATGAAAAACTGTGTGCAAATGTATTTTTAATCCGGCGATATATGGATGAAACGATTATAAATTAGGACAATTGTTCAAAACTATCAAAAGATAGAAAAAAAAAAAAAAATATATATATATACTATTTCTCTACCCTGAAATCGGGGCGAGAAGTAAATAATTGGCACTAGTATAAAAATTTATATAAATTACCAATTTGAAAATATTGCAAAGCTTGTGATAGGTCGTTACCTCAGGGTAATTTCCGGGTTTACTTTTTTTTTTTTTTTTTTATTTAAAAATTTTTCTATTTCCTAATTTTTTTTCTCACTTAGAATGAAATTTCGTTGAAACGAAGGAAATCATTGAGGATACAAGAAAATGTTTTAAAAAAATTAAGAAAAAAAAAGCAACAAGAAACGGAAATCATCCTGAAGTGCGATAGATTTTTAAAGGTTTTTTGACGTAAAACAGTCTGTTGTTGATGGTTGATAATTGTTGTCAAGATGGTTGTGAAGTTATATACTTTTGAAGTATATGTTATACATGAGAAATTTTGCTGGGAAAAATATGCTGCTTTTTCCATCTGAATGAAAAGAAAGAAAGGAAAAAAAAAAAAACTGTTACGAGTGGTGGTACAATCGGGGAGACGATAATATTAACTGCATTGCAGCTTATCCGCCTCTTATATCAGTTAATCAAGGTAAATAATTTCATTATTATAATGAAAGAAATATAAGATTACGCATCAATTGAATAATAAAGGTATATACACGTCATACTTTTAACTTTTTTTTTTTTTTTCTTTTTTTTGTTTCTCTTCAATGAATAAGAAATGATGCAGTGCGGCATATTTTTTCGTAATTTAATTTCCTCTATGCAATTTTAAATATGCAACTGGCATTATTCTGTGTAAAGTCTTGGTCTTCAATAAGATATACGACGTGATTATTTCATTTTTCATATTGATTCAGAGAGAGAGAGAGAGAGAAAGAGAGAGAGAGAGTATGAGAGCAAACTTGATTTAAGCAAACTGCATATCTCGCATTTCTTGAGAGTTTTCAAGAAAAAAAAAAAAAAATTAAACAAAGAAGGATGTAATCTCGTTGTAACGTTGCGACGAACGAAGCGGGAAAGAGAAGAAAATCAAAAATAAAAATAAAAAGACAGTTGAATGCCTAAGGTATCGAAACAATCAGATAAAATGAGACTGAAAAGCCAGTATTCATGAATAAAAAAAAAAAGTAAAAAAAAAAAATAAAAAGTTACGTAGCCTTAATTAGATGTATAAAAAAAATGAGAGAGAAAGAAAGAAAATGTGAAACTGATTCGAGTTTCTTCCGGCTCCAAGTCGGAAACAAAATTAATTAATTGGTTCTAGGTACAGTAGTAAGAGTAAATGTTAAGTCACTTAGATTAAACAAATATGCCAGTTGTAAAAAAAAAAAAAAAGATAAAAAATAAAATAAAAATATATAAATAAAAAAGGAAAGACGTTAAGAGATTAAATGGAAAAAGAAAATGAAATAGAAGAGTAAAACTAAATAAATAAAATGAAATACAATAAAATAAATAAATAAATAAAATACGTCCCAGTGATAGAGGGTGAAAAAAGAAAAAAAAAAGAAAACAGTCGTAGTAACGCATAAAGTTTCGGATCATTTTTGACGAATATGTATAGGAATATATAAATCAAATGAAATGAAAATGATTAAAAATTATAAAATTCAAAATTAGCAATTATTATCCAATAGCTTACAAGCACGCGAGGTATATTAACAGGAAATGTATGAATATAATGTTTGCAGTTAGGTGGGACCAAAAATTCACTTTCTAACTCTACGTGCATATCTAAGCAACAAGTAATTTAATTATTATCCATTACGAGAGAAAATATGATTAATACGATTATTAATCATTCAAGAATAATTAGTTCATTACGTTTGTTTATTAAACAATATTATATTATATGATTATTATTATTATTACTATTATTATTATTATTACTATTATTATTATTATCTTTATTATTACGATTATTTAAACGATGTTTAAGACATGATTATTTAGATAGTTGGTAGAACAGTACGTATCTATAATTATTAATTATTATTAATATGAGACATTTTGTTGTATTATTTTCAATAAAATCAATTTAAAATAATTGGACAGGTTTTCGGTTGCATTGCGGGCTGAAAAGTATGAAATTGCAAAAAAAAAAAAAAAAAAAAAAAAAAAAAATAGAAAACTCGCTACAGATGTTGCGAAATTTTTTATTTTTTTCTCTTTTTGCGATTTTACATAATGAATAAATACACGTGTATATAGACAATTGATTCTTATTTGGCCCGTATAGTGTACGTATTTCTTATTCGTTTTATTATACGTTGTGATTTTAAACGTTGAATATAAATTTTTTATTTTTTTTTATTTTTTTCTTCTTTTTTCCTATTTTCCTAATTAATTATTAACGTACGTATATTATATACATGCATTTGACATGAAATATTATCTAACAGTTGTCTCTCTTTCTAATCTATAAATAACAATTAATATACGTGGAGTCGATATTATAATAAATAACTCGATATTTTGAAATCACAACTTAAATATACCTATACAATTATTCTTTTCCATTTCCTTTAAGTTAACAAATTATTTATATATATTTTTTTTTTTTTTTTTTTTGTTTTATCATCTTAGCTGTACAGATTTTTAAAATTATATACTATACATGGTATACATAAAAAAAAAAACAAAGAAAAAAAAAAAAAAAATAGCAAAAGAAAAACATACACGATCTGATAGACTTAATGAAAAAGACACACATACACACACATTCTAGGTAAGATCATAAGCATAATTGCCTTTTCGACTTTGGTGTGAAAATATATAAGTACTTTGGTCAAAGGGGGCTCGAAAATTCGAGGAACCAAATCGTATGCATATATATATATACACATATTATAAATTGTTTATTAAAATCCTATATTATTTCTACTATATTTACATAATAAATATAATTAGTCACAGCTGGAGACGTATATGTATTTTGAAAAGTGAATTTTCTCGATAACGTTACATGACGTTGAAAAAGAAAAAAAAAAAAAAAAAAAAGAAAACACTACTTCCTTGTAAATAGAATTCAACCCTACAATACGATACAATAACTAAAGCTGTTAACAATAAATTTCTATATACCATACCTATAGGTATATACTTGTATAGGTATGTGCGTTTTCATTGAAATTTCAGTTTCATTGTACTACATACATATATCGTGGTTCAATGATTCGTGAAAGTTTACTGATTAACCATTAATACATATAAATATATATATATGTATATGTATATACATAATATGTATTAATTGTACATACATATATGCATCGAATAAATTTTTGGTGTCGAATAACGATCGCCCCTGACGACTACTATCTGTTTCATGTTTTTCAATATTTGTAACTGATCGATAACAAAAACCATATATACATATATAAATACGTGTATATGTATAAATATATTACATATATTATGCATAGGTATACATATACATATATATATATATATATATACCTATATATAGGTATAAAGGTATCGATACATAACAGTCTAACGTGTGCGCTACTCTACATATGAATAAGATTAATTATTATTATTATATATATAAAGTATAAAAAAAAAAAATAAGAAAACCAAAAAAAAAAAAATACAAAAAGGTAAAAAAAAAACATAAAAAACATACCTTATGCATATATATAAATATATATATTATAATTGAAAAATATGATATATGTATATATATATTTATATTATATACACATGGGGATTGGTGAGAATATACGGTTTTTCGCTTTGGAGTGTTATTTTCTGAAAATATTGAACAAAATATGCAAAATACAAAGAAAAAAAAAAAACAAAAAACAAAAAAAAAAGGACAAAAAATAAATATAAATAAATAAATAAAACCGATGAATAAAAAGTATAAATACTTACCCTCCTTGTCTATGTTTCTTCTGCTCGCTGCAATCATACCCAATAAAAAGCTAGTGTATAGTTACAAATTTTCTAAACCTAGTCATAATTTATAATCTCCTATATGTATATCCCTCGTTTTCATTTCCATATAGTTTATAGTACTTGCAAAAATTTTCTTTTTAAATTTTGGTATCTGTATAGCCATGAAGTGTGTCATATATATATATGTATATATTTTTTTTTCAACACAGGCAAGTTTGATCGATACGTCGATTGGAATTGTATTCGACGAGTTAAAGTAAAGTCGAAAATTCTTGAATAATTATGGTTTCAGATATAAGAATAGAAACTATTTTTTAACACTTCGAAATCAAATTTTGAACAGTTTCTTTAATTTGTTATTCAATTTGTTGCAAATGGAAGCACAAATTTTTGAAATAATTCAAACTCTACCTGACAGTTTCAACAGCATGATAGATCAATCAATAAATATCGATACTGATCACGCTCAGGAACTAATAACGTGAGTAATTCTTGAAATTTTCTTCAATAATTTTATCCCAAAGATGTTTAAAATTAAAAATAATTATTCGAATTATCTAACGATATCTGTCTCTGTGATTAGGATGTTAGGAAAAAAGCTTGGAATAGACGATTATCAAACGAACATGACAACCTTTTGGCTTCTCGATACAATGGCCCTTGAAGTTTTAAGGATAAATGAGAAATTGAAATCTGCAGTAAACTTGGGAATATTGATCAGCTGGATTGCAGGAGAGGCAAAATTTATTCAAGGTATCTCCAATACATTATCTGTATAGAAAAATATCGTATAGAAATTTCATAATCGAATCCATATTATACCTGTGCAATAAAATTTATAGATAATCATTTCTGTCGGGCAGAATTCTTTCAAAAAATGGGATTAATATTTTCAAAAATCTCCGACCAACTAAGTAAAGGTAAACCTTTGGTGTATTGGGAAGAGATAACCGGTATAGACTCGTTAAAAAAAAATCAACAAGACCTTGAAGATGTTGAAAAAGAAGAAGAAAAGGTGGTTATAAAATCAAATTCGGAGCTGAGGTATAATTTAGAGAATAATAACTTCGAAGATAAGATCGAGAAAATTCAGAGTAGAAATTCGTCGAGCATGACAATGGGTCAAAAATCTGATTTGACCCTCGCAAGTTCGATGGAAGTTTTTGAGGCCATAATAGAATCTACTTACGCCGTGTTAGTATAAGCTATAACGATTCTTCATATTTGTTGTTCATATTTGTGTTAATTAATGTAAAGTCAGAACAGTATATTAAAAACCAAATATCGGTTTCACAGATACGCTAATGCATTTCATTACGAGTCTGTAAGTGCGAGTTTTGCCGAATCAATAGAGATTCGTTCGTACCGACTTCCCTACACCCTGCGTTTTCCAAGGGTTGTTAAACTGCCAGTTTTACCCCCAGTAAAAACCGGAGCTCCAAATGAAGGGCTTCGTCGTAAGGATAGATCTAAAATAGACGAGGGAAACCCCAGAAAAAATAAAGGTAATTAATCGTTTAAAAATGCTGATCAGTTTGGATAAAATATGGATATTTTATATTCCGCGTACAGTTAAAGAAAATTCCAAGTCGATATCACCGGATAAAATTTCACCACCACCACCACCGTCTATGATCGACGAGGAGATGATCGTACAAAAGAGGAATCTGATATTGCCACTTATGGAATCTAATGAGGCACCTGGTTTTCTTGAACAGTTTGTTAATCCCAAAATTATAAATTCTACCCCCGAAATTAGGTCGGGAAAAAAAGGTAAGAAGAAAAATTGATAAATCCTATATCGCCGATTGATTTTATTAAAAAAGTTCATCATTTCTTGGACGTTGTTATTCTATAACCTAATTTAATGCTGATTGTAATTACATCAATACTTTGACGAAAGTTAATTTCTATAGAAGTAGACAAACTCATTCTGAAAATGATTCGCCTTGTTATATGCAACCCGAATACCTTTTCTTATATGATTATTCATTTCTTCGCAGGTAAAGTAAAGGGGAAAATAACGAAGTAATAAAATTTATTATTCATGTATATTGTTTATTAATAACACTTCTTTATCAATCATAATTGATACAATCTATATTTGTACTCGTACATAGTTTTGATTTATAGATAATTATAATTATAATGAATTTTTGTCAATTGGTTGGGGAAATGAAGAGATGAACTGCATTTTTTATTGTTTATTTTCAAATATAATATACCTTGATAAGTATATTATTCCGTTATCGCAATACTGCCCCATTCATGGCACTTGAAATCCTTAATCGTGTTTTCATCAAGGCCGGTAATTAGCCTTACAAATGTCTTAGAACTGGGCAAAGTATCTCTAGGCATTCCCAACTGTCCGTATTTATTAGATCCAGTTCCCCACATAGAATTGTCATCTTTGTATTGTAAAAAAAAGGTGAAAAAGAAATGAAATTTCATTAAGAATCGCATGATTATATCAACAGAGAGATTATTCACTACCATGATAAATATAATAATAATAATAATAATAATCGTTCATTTACCGAGCATACAAATCGTGAATACATTTCCGCATTGAACTTTTTTTACAGTTACGTTTAAAGACTGGCCATTTTTATCTGTAAAATCTATCACTTTTGGCGTAGCGAATATCTTTGTATCGTTATCTACGACTCCTAGTTCACCATTCGTGTTCCAACCCCACGCGTATAAGTCACCCTAAATAAATTCATTTTATTATTTGATAATGAAATTTGAATTATCGTTAAATTTAAAGAAATATTTTACCTGATCTGTAACCACTGCGCTATGCCAACCATTCGCAGAAATTTGAACTACTTTAAGGCCCGCTAATGCTTCGATTATCTTTGGATTATCGCAGTCTTCCAGGTCACCATGACCGAGCTGACCTCGGCTATAATATATTTAAAATCCAACTTAGTTGATGGATATATCATTATTTTGGTAAGGGGGTTTGATGTTGTTGCATGAATGTAGGAAACGGGTTGTTTATACAGATTAGTAAGGGATTAACGTATCGTATATACTAACGTCCCCATCCCCATTGAATAGACGTCTCCATTATCGGCCAGCATAATTGTATGATCAAAGCCACAAGAAATGTTTGTAAACTTTACTCGATATGGCATATCGACTAGAGTTGGGATATTATATACTCTTCCTGAAATGAAAACCTTGTGATAAATTATTTGTATGTATGTACAGATTTTCTTAGTATTATTTCAATTACCGAGATTCGTTAAGGCTACCGTGCAACCACCCTGGTATATTTTTACAGGGTATTCTTGTTCCGAGCTGTTATCGTCGTCGGTGTGAATAAAATTGTAAACCTTTTTCCATCTAGTTTCAAATATTTTGTATTGCCATATTTCATTAGTAGTGGAAATTGCGGTTATTGATTCCTTTCCGGCTATAGCTTGCCTAAATCTGCAAGACGAGGTCAAAGAATAATTTGAAGATGAAAAAAAAAAGTCTAAAAGTAGTCTTAGCCTGTTTTTTTTTTTTTTTTTTTTTTTTTTAATATCGCTGAACTTACTCCGATACTGTTTCTGGCAGTTCCAATAGCTCCGAAATTTTGTCAGAATCATCATCACCGTTTAAATTTACATTACCAGAAATAAATATCTTTTTATCTCGCCATAAAATCATGTAATTCCATCCTATTTCCATATCATTAATTCCCGGAAATGGTACCTCAGTAAATTTCTCAATAACTGGTTTAACGTCTCCCTCATCATCGCAAAAAAGTTTGCTGTTATTTAAACCAGTGTAATAAATCTTCATTATTCTGTAAAGATAAAGTAAAAAAAAATAAAAAAAATCCATTTACTTACTTTTCGGTAAAATTTTTCAATTTTATTTTACAGAAAATCATATATAACAAAATTTCTATCCATAGGCCGAGGTATTGATTTAAAGATAATAAAATATAATTCAAAAATCGTTTGTATTTATTGATATTTCTTAAATATTTCTTAACGATTTTATAATAAAGTATTTAAAGTTTAAAGTATTTAAATTATCATCGTTGAGGTCTAGACGTAATTTGAACAATCGATAGAATCGCGCCCTCCCATAATGCGCGTAGTTTAGTTCGTGTCAATCTACAGAGATGGCGTTACGTACCCTTAGTTACCAATGGATACGGTTAAATACAACAGAAGGCAAGCGAGAAGTCGGGGACGCACACGAGACCAGCACACTGCGTAGCTTAATAACGTGATCGATGTAACGTAGTTTATATATTATTATCCCTTTATAAACATATTAATCCTACAATACTGAAATCTACATTCGATAATGGTAATGTCTAACCAAAAGCCCATACTCACGCACTTATTTATGATGAAATGATGCACAATAATTTCTATATTCTTATCGTATTATTTTCTATAAAACATCATCACCAACGTCGACATAACCTGTCTATCAACTTCACTTACATATTTAGAAATGGCGATAGAATTCTTCTGTATAACCTGTGAAGCCACCGTATATATATACCCCGTGTTCGAAATGTTTTTTATTTCATTATTTCACGCGGTTTAATAGTAATTAATCTTTTTCGGACTCGACGAGTGACATAGAATGATAATCATAATTAGAGGACAATAATCATTAAACATAATTTTTTATTTTTTTTTGCTGTTTGTATTATATTTAAATCAATTTATCCCAAATTTGGAATCTTATAAATTTAATGCAGAGATTCTCGATCCTTACGTTAATCCTTTGCGAATAGTTAATCGATTAACTTAAATTGGATAAATTATTTATTAATTTCGTGCTGGTTAAATATGAATAAGAAGATAAGATACAGAGAAGAAGATAATATATATCCCAGTAAATGAATTTTTCTAACTAAATAAGATTTCATTGATTTCTTTTTTATTACTTTGATTTTATTTCGAACAGAAAGGCATTTAATTTCTTCAAACCGCGTACCTATATTCACATGAATTAATAATTCATCCGCAAAATCAGCAATTTCCTATTCGCAGGAACCATCGACTTAAGTTTTTCCGTTTAAGTATTTTCATTAATAAAGATAAATGAATAGAGTTTCCCTTTGAGAAATACATCCCCGTTGCAATTTGAATTTCTTTTCATTAGTTTTTAGGTCGATCTGGAGAATTTGCATGTACTTGAATAATCAAGAGTTTTTTTGCTTTTTCAATTTCAAATAGAAACTCGTCTATGAGTTATATAATTTATTTTATTTATTTTTTTTTGTCTTTCAATCTCACGGCTTGGGCATTATTTTTTATTTTTTTTTTTGATAATATTAATTTGTCAATAATTAATGCACAAATAATTTCAATCAGTAATGTAATTTCTACAAATTTAATTGTATTCTTTGCTTAGTTGAATACCTTTCAGGGACTGTTGTCTATTCTAAGAAAATTGCGATCTAATCCAGACAGAGAATTGAGACTGTTGCTTCTGGGTCTGGACAATGCTGGCAAGACAACACTCCTGAAATCTTTAGCTAGCGAAGATATCACGCAGGTGAAATTTCAAATAATTCGCAATTTAACTGCGGTGATAAGAATCAATTAATAAGATCAAAAAATGTTATAAAATAAAATAAAAATATTCCTAGTGATATTAGAATGGTCAAATATTTATTCCGAATTTTCATCCTTCTAAGGTCACGCCTACACAAGGTTTCAATATAAAAAGCGTTCAGAGCGAAGGGTTCAAATTAAACGTGTGGGACATTGGAGGGGCGAAAAAAATTCGACCCTATTGGAGAAATTATTTCGAAAATACCGATGTCCTGGTTAGTATAACCGCGAGTCGATACTTCTTTGGGTATATAATTACCTGATGAAGAAAAATCTCAGTCATTATTCTTCGATCGACCATAATCGTATTTCAGATTTACGTCGTCGACAGCGCGGACGTTAAGAGATTAGAAGAGACTGGTTTAGAATTAGCCGAATTATTGATGGAGGATAAACTCCGAAATGTACCCCTATTGGTATATGCAAATAAACAGGATCTTGCCCAGGCTGTAACAGCAGCTGAAATTGCCGAGGGACTTGGTCTTCATAATATAAAGGATCGAGACTGGCAGATCCAATCGTGCATTGCTACCGAAGGTAAAGGTGTGAAGGTAAATAAATGGGATATTATTATTACCTTAATTAATTAAAACCTTTTAGCCTATAACTTGATTAAATTTAATCAACGACTGATAAACTCGCGGCTGAATCTCGTTCTATGATTAATTGATTTTAGGATGGGTTGGAGTGGGCGTGTAAAAGCATCAAGAAAAAATAGTTACTTATATTAATAAACGTTCCAGCTAATGAAATGAAAAATCGAATGAAATATATATATATATATATATATATATATATATATATATATATATATATATATATATATATATATATATATATATATATATATATATATATGAATAATTTTTTTTTCTTTTAAACGATGAAAAAATTAAAACAGATATATATGAAGGTAAAGCGATATAGATGATTAAGAATCGCGACAATATTTATCATAGAAGAAACAAAATTTATTTATTATTATTGTAATTTTTTTTTTTTTTTTTTCGTTTCTTTTTTATCAGGCTTTTATATAATATTTACACATTCGTTAGACACTTCGATCGAAATGATGTGTCTATATCAAAAAAAAAAAAAAAGGAAGAAAATAAATTCAATCAAGTGTTACGAGAATACTTGACAAAGTTATAAGATATGATATTCTAGTCATTTTACTATATATTGTCTTTAGTAATTCGGTTTCGCTAATAAACAAAAAATAAAATAAATCAAAAATAAAGGATTTTCGTAACTTGTACGTATTTGTGAAATTCTTATTTTTAAAAATATTAATTTTAAAATACGATTGATTATTATTATAATCGATATAAATATATAAACCTCAAATGTCGTGCCTATATAATAATGAAATGTGCCTTTTTTTCCTAACGGTAAATTTTTCTTTTTCTGTTTTTTGTCTTTCTGTTTTCCAGGCAAATTTAATACCGATTTCATGATAATTATAGATGAAAATATAAAATAATTAATTAATTAATATACAGATCGATTTCTAATCAAATGAATTAGGGTTTAGGTATCATCGGAGAACCGATTAGCGTGAACAGAGCACCTATTATTATCGTTATCAATTAATTAATTGATTAATTATCATTATTATTATCATTATTATCATAACTATATATTGCACAATTTAAAAAAGTATAATATGGAAACTACCAAAATAGTATTAATGTAACACGTGATTAATAATAATAATAATAATAATAGTAATAATAATAATAAAAATTCTTACAAGTATAAAAAAAAAACCAAAAAAAAAAAAACAAAATCAAAATGCCTCTTGTTACTTTATTGCTAATACTATCATTGCGACCGGAACCCGGTCCTTATCCTTAATTCCTATCGTAGTCCTTAACACTTTAGCTGCAGATTGCGAGATGCAGGTGAGAGATAAAAATTCTCAAATTAAACTGTAAAATTATAAACAGGCTAACGAACATAAATGACATCATATGGACTTATGTATGTGTACGTCTTATTCGTTCTCACAATAAATTATACCAAAAGTCTTTATATCACCAGGGAATCTGTAATAAAATTATTTTCGAACTTTAGAGCTCACTATGAACCGCTTCTGTTGTTACTCTGACTTCCTCTTCGTGAAATTCGGTGCAGTCGACGGGATGTTTAGCCTTAAAATTAAGGAAATTTATTATCAATTCACGTTCTTTAATTGTATTTGTTTTTTTTTTTTTTTTTTTTGTTATGATTTATAAATTTGAAATAATTTGATCGAACTTACGAAGCAACGTTCACTTTCACTGATTGCTGCATATAGAGTCCAGAAATTAAGTCCAGTCTTTGTACTGAGGAACCATGCAGCCGGATAACTAGCAAGTCTCGTTACACCGTGACGAAGAGTTGGAGTTTCGTCTGACTCCTTTTCATTAATTACACAGAGAATGTGAGCCGCACAATCCTTTTGTTTTGTGCCCCATTTAAACGCGCGATAAACCTGAAAGATAATTTTTTTTTATTAAAATATAGAAAAGGAAAGAAGTATTTTGATTTCTAAAACAGAGACACTCACCTTGAGCAGAGGTTCGATAAAATCGTTGTTCAATGTGTTACTGAGTTTGTTACTTAGCTCGTTAGCGTTTATATGAGAAACTATGAATCCTTTTTCCGATGCCAAATCTATAAGTTCTTGGAAATAGGCTACGGCAGGTTTCACGTATTTTTGACTATCTATTTTCATGTTTAAATACCGCTTAGCTGTGGCGTCAGCAATTCTGAAATAATATAAAAAATCAGACGAACAGTACAGGGCAGATTTTAACGTAGCTATAGGAAAACTTGAAATTTTTGTTACTGGACGCGATTTATTTTTCCACAAACCTTGAAAGACTTTCAGCCGGTTTTGCAGGATCAAACATCGCAGATTTCGGATAGCCTTGTGACTTTAAAAATCCATTACCAACGAAATGAGCCGTCGATAAGTACCGTTGCCTGATGGTCGGATCAGATATATGGGAAATCCACTCAGCGACAAAGTTTGTTAGACTTCTGACCCACCTACGTCTAAGAGTTGGGTTTTCGAAACTGTTTAGTATCTTTTCGAAATCTAAATTACCGTCTTCGTCTGCCATAGTGCCGACTATATTTGCTAGGCCACTATTTTTCCAAATCGTTTGTCCGAGCTCCGAGTTACTGTAATGAAAAAAAAATTTTTTTTTTTAATGAATTAGTATTTAAATCACGCAACGATGAAATTATTCGTGGGATATTTTATACCTGAAGTGTTCCCACATGATGTGAATGTTTTCCAATATCGGTGGAAGAAACCACGAGTGTCCAGAATGATCGTGTTTCTTTAATCCTGTGGTTTCTTCGTGTGAACCTCCACCTCCAAAGTTCTGTACTAGCATTGGAAGGAGTCCAAGAATACCTTCGGCGTTTGTATTCTCGCCTGTGAACATACTGGCCATATTTAGCATTGTCTCAAAATCAATTCCGCCATTTTCATCATGGGATGAACGTTTTGATTTTGAACGACCCGCCATGCTTTGAAGTAAACCGTCCACCATGCTTGCGATCACGGGGTTATCCCCATTTCGACCACCACCAGCACCGCCGAGAAGACTTCCAATTCCTGACAAAATTGGACCTGCTATATTCCCATCCCCACCTGACACCATTTCGTTTACCTAAAAAGTACATTTTGAATATATTTTAGTATTTGTTTGCGACTGATATATGATGATGGGTTTTAATATTTATACAATTCAGACGTCATCTTGTTTAATTTATTTATCATATTTCAGGTCTCGAGATCGTTTACGCCGACATTGACCTCGATGTGATAGTCGACGTTATAAAAGAATGAGTCAAATGAATCCCGTTAGCAAGGCCGTGACCCGGAAGTGTCAAACTTGAAAGGTAGTTCGTGAGATTTTTAAACACTATTTTATTTATTTAATTTTTTTTTTAATTTTTTTTTTTTTCTTGTCTTGGGGTCAAATTTCGGTATTCTCTTACTTGTTTTCCCGCATTTGATTGCATAAATGCACTGGCCATGCCTTGCAGTCCTCCGACTGCTTCTTTGTCGTTGAAGAGAGCTTTAGCAGCCTCGACAAATGCAGCTGCAGCATCGCTATCGGTACTTTCTCCACATGAGGCGAACCCCACGCATAACACAAAGATCGCTATCCTTGACAGTCGCATGTTGTAAGTCTGAAAGATGACAGGACAAACTATACGAACGTCAAATAACGTTTACGTTGATTTTAAATTATCAATCCCATACTGTGGCTGAAATAAAGTTCAGCTTTTTATTTTTCTTTTTTTTTTTTTTTTTTTTTTTTCTACCAGCTCTATAAACTCATATACTCATAGCTGAGGAAGTAGTTCGGTGATTAATGCCTTTACCGTTGTTATGCGATAACGGAACTTGGAGTGACCACAGTGCCGTTTACGAACGAAGACTAACGAGCTAACACTGCAGCAAATCGTGTAAAATAGTGATTAATTAAAAATTAATAATTTCAATAAAACCGCTATCGTAGTTAAACCTACTCCGAATAGAAAAATTTTCAATTCTTATAAAATCGATAAAAATATTTTTTGATTTTCTTTCTCATTGATGTATAATCATTCATACTGATTTATATTTGTCAGTCTTGTTCGCAAAAGTTTGCTCAGAATAATTAATACGTGTAAAAAAAAAATAAAAAATCAAAATATCATGGCAACGGAAGGCTAGCGTAACATTTTTTTTATTTTGATATCAATCGAATTTCGCGGATAGGTATATCAAGAGATGTATAACTGCATCTTTTTCTAAGAATCATTCACGTAGGTTTCGAAAGCAACGGTATATTATTAGTCATCTCAAAACCATTCGTATGAACGAATTTGTTATTGCTTTATTATTATTGACCTTTTGCTCTATTCAAATGACTATTATTAATATTAAATCCAAGTCATAAACTCGTATCTTATATGTTCCTATAATATGAATTGTAATTCCGATCAACGGGATAAAATTATAACCGATTAAAATATTTATTATATTGCCTGTATGGCTCATTGCATGACTATACGGTAATATAGTAGAGAGTTAATTATACAAAAAAGTAAAACCAAAAAAAAAAAAATAAAATAAAAAAGCAAAACAAATTGCAAGTCATTCAAGGCCTAGCCTAAACTCTACACTGACCCACGCAACGGGAGTTCCGGTCACTTATCTTCTTCTGAGTATTAACGTGTTCGATTTTAGAAAAAAATTAGTCAATTCAAATAGAGATTTTTATTTATCTAGGACAACTTTCTTTTTTTATTCTATTTTATAACAGAAGAAATATTTTATAGATTATTTCAATCAACCCGGTAGTAATAATTAGTATACACATATAGAAATGTTATTGAGAAGTTAGATATATAGGGATTAGTTTATTGATTTGTATAACTATAAATATTTTTGATTAAACTTTGAAAGCGTGATTATATTATCAATTTTATTATATTCGATAGCCTTGGAATAAATTGAATTATTGAATATTATTGTTATACAGAGATCGATATAATCTCACGTAGACGTACAGGGTCAAATTATACAGTTCAAATGTGGAATAGGGTAAGTTTATGCATAAACAGCGACAACACTGAACTATATGCCATATAGTCTTTACTATTTGTGTATATATATATATATATATATGTATATATACATACATATACATACATGTATGTATGTAACGGTTTTCTAGCGTTGGTGAATTTAATGCGCATGGTACGTGATAATATGACGATTATTCATACATTCCGATAAAGCGTCGAAGGCTGAAGGTACAGTAGTTATATTAAACGCAAACTGGCCATATAGCGGTATCTACTGATGTTTGAATTATTATATCTATATACCTAACCAAACAGTACCAGTGGCGTTTCATTTTGACCACTAACAGCTACAGGTGGAATAAATGTATTTTTCGATTCGATATATATATATATTTGTATATATATATATATGTTTATTTAAACTGAAAATCAAATAAAAAAAAACGTGGCGTTTACCCTATGAAAACAGAATTTAGTGTCTTTCACATATTTGAAGTAACGACGCTATAGATATATGTTATCTTTATGATCCTTTATATTTTGCTCACAAGTAGAAATTCTTATGATGAATCAACTTCATCTTCATTTATTTATTTTCTTTAAGTGTAGATCGTATTGACGATTCCGCTTAGTCTAGCCATTTGAAAATGTGTGTTATGTAGGTATATAAAATTTGATAGTCAGTCAAGTAAATGCCAGTTAAGATCTGGATCTCAGAAATTTTCTATATTCTATCAGGATCAGTCGATAGTTGTGATAAGTAATAAGATTGGTGGAACTTTTTTTTCTTCAAATGTTTAAATACTAAAGAAAAATGACGTATTAATTTTCTTGGGAATCTCATTGTTAGTTATTTGTCGGAGATAAGTTGAATGGCCTTTTTGAGTAAGTGAAAATGATAAAAAAGACTAATCAACGCAGGTAAATAATTAGTGGATGTAATATTTAAGTATAGTATATTATGTAATCGAATCGATATATTTATTTTCGTTATTTTCAACGACTTATCTATGTAAGTAAAAATTTTACTTCGTCATTGCGAATTCGTTAAAGTAAATGAAGAAAGATAATAATATATTTTTATTTTCTATCATATGTATGGAAATAATTATTGGGTCTTGTCAGTTAGGCGAAAGATAACGTTATTCCGTTATATCTATTCAGGTGAATACAGTTAGAAAATTTACATGATATTGAAATATTAGACCATGAATAACTGTGACAAAAGAAAAAAAATATATAAATAAATTGTGTGCCTCGTAATTATAACTGCAGTAACCTCAATGACAATTATTCTTATCCGTTGTTGAAATCGCTTACGTATATACCGATAATAGGTGACTTCGAGTGCCTATCATACTCGTATACTTGAAGAATTAGGTTCCCATATTTATATGACAATAAATAAAAAATTGACCATAAAATAATAATTATTATATCTAACTAAAGTTTTTTTTTTTTTTTTTTTTTTTTTAATAGTTCTAAACTATGCGATACTATCATTTTTATACAGCCAGACATAAAAAAAGAAGTAAAAAATATAAAATATAAAATTTCCAAAGACCTGTAAAAATGTTTAAATATTGATTTTTTTTTTTTATCGATGACAGAGAATAAATATAAATATTTTCTTGACCACGTTATTATACCGTTAATATTTATTCATCTGTACATATACATACCTATATGTATATACCTAAATATGCAAAATAATATACATAAAGTCTTCAGATATTTTTTATTTTTTTTTGTTTTCTCGCTAACTTTTTATACAAATTATACAAATTTATTGACTATTCATGGTTGATTTTATTCATTAATACATGTGAGAAAATTTTCCGTTCAATTATCATAATCCGGGGGATTAGAGTTCGTTGTCAAATCCAGTTCTTCAACTTAACTTTGATCTACTACAACGCTCAGGATCTATTTCTTAGATATATTCAATCTTTCAATTGCGTTCTAAGAGCCGTGACTAGACAGCCAAATATTACATCCATATACATAGTCGTGTACATAGCCTCAGGATACATCTACCTGTCCTACACCTCGCAGTTATTTATCCGATAACGAATCACTGCTCGGACATGAATCATACTTTTGAATATGCTTAGCAAAAAAAGTAAAAAAAAAAAAATTGCCGTAATTTAACAGACACTAACATATGATGAACAGGAGTTCCGATATCTTGACAAGAATTTTGAACTTGATTAATTAATTACTCTCTCTCTCTCTCTCTCTCTTTCTTTCTTTCACACACACGTACGTAACCTGTTCTGGTCAAGTTTACTGCTACCTATAAACGATTTGGTTTTGATTATCAAGAGGGAGTATAATACAGACATTCATATCAATTTTAAGAATATCATGTATATTATTTTGTGTAAATACGAGTATTTAAATTTCTGTATAGAGGGTAAGAATGTTCCCAATTTTAATAACGAAAAATTAATTTTCAAACAACTTTGCTGTACTCAGACTTTAAACTTAACCAGAATAATCGGCTTAGGATGAGCAGACATCCTGCATTCCTTTAGTAGATTGATTCTAATTCTTCTCAAGCACCTTCTATCCATGCTGGCGACAGATTAGGAATACTAAACCTGGACTAGCTCAAGATATACTAAAGTAAGGTGAACAGGTATCGAATTACGAAGAAATAGCAATTGCAGTATACTCAATAAAAAATTGGTTTAAATTTATCCCTCGTTTGATGGTTGAACGAATTAAAAAAAAAAATAAAAAATTTATTCCACCCTTTTTCGAAACAAGTAAATACATATTCGGATATTGATATGTAAATTTTGATTTTTGGGAGAGTTAATTCGTCGATCTTGAAGCGAGTCTTACCTTTGATTCTTAAAGTTTCCCAGAATTTTTTTTTAACGAGTAAGTGTTCTATAAACCCTTTTAATAACTGAATTCTGATCACTGTTTTATTATTATTTTAAGAAAATATTCTCAGTTAAAACGCGATCAGTTAATGTCGATGCACTCGAAGCTGGCAAGGCGAGTGCCGTGGTGAGACTGACATTGAACGTGGCTCAAGCAACGGTACTTACCCGGCTGCTCGGGCTTCATACCTGGTGCTTCCAAGCAGCCGAGTCTTCGGGTCTCTGACGTTCCTCTTACTCTGCTTACCACCGTCCACCGCGACTTTCGGACTCGCTCCGTAGGCGAGTCACTGACCCGATGAAAATTAGGGAACGGTCACTTCTACCTGGCCGCAGGTAAACGCACGCACACCAAACTACGAGGGTGTAGGCATAAAGATATGTCTACGTATCCCACATACATGCGTATATACAAGGTATGTAAATTGGTGAGGAGAAAATCGATGACAGATATTATTATACCGAGCGAGATCAAAGTGATTTTATTTACAGAATTGAATAGAATCATTCATCATGTATATCTAACGTTTATTATCAATTATATTCCTCGAGATAATCCAGAGGAGATGATCAATGTACAAAAATTTATGATCTATAAGAATTTTACACAAAATATATTCACGATAAAATTTAGTTGAAGTAAAGGAGTGACCATCAAGGGGTGAAAGACTCTGGTGTAACTTTCACTGATTTCATTTTTGTCATCTTTATCTATAATGGACTGATGACAAATCGCGAAAAAAGAATAAAATTTATTATAACGTAACAGCTATACTCACACTGACAAAACAGTGCACATAAGTATATTAGTACAGTAATTGGTGAACCGGTGTCAGACGACACCGTTTGCGTCTGTAAATAGAGATCTAGAAATGACCACAAGAAACGCCTGCTAACTATCCGTTAGTATCTAATCATGTATACTTATTCTTGTAGGTAGACATTCTTTAGTACCCATCGATGGAGTTGGAAACAATTTATACAATGCAATATAATTTAAACATTTCAATACTCTTTGGTCTCGAGAAAAAGGTCAATCGATGATCAGCTTTGTGACGATCCTGATATCGTGGGTAAGATAATATGAAATAAAATATGAAAGTACTGCGGTGTTTAATTCCGTGAAAAGTACTCGTCATCAATCTGCAAGAATTCCTTCTCGCCCATTTCGAATAGCTGTTTTTTTTTTTAAATTTCATTTTCCGGGTCGTGATCCAGCTTATTGGTCTACTCCTACACTCGGGACTGCTCAAAGAGTCATAATTTAGGTCTGGTTTACACAGCTTATAAAAGTCCATGATACTACTTGCTGGCAGCTGTTGCCCTCGACCTTCTCTTCGTAATGATTCGTGCCGGGAACCCGTTACGTATCTCGTCAGGAAAATTCTTCATTATGACACTAGAGAGTTTCAAGGTCATACCGAAGACCTCAAGATAAATTCAATTTTACGGTGTTACTTGTAATGGTGAAATAATTGAGTTCTGTTGAACGTTTTTCGATATTATTCTTTAGATTTCGGCCACTCAAGTTTTTTTGTTTGTTTTGCAATTAGTTGTACTAGCAGCAAGTGACTGAAGATGGTAAAAATTTTTCGTATCAATGAAGGTAGCTGAATTAATATCGAATCGGATCGAATCTTGCCCTTTGTCACACGCAAACGGGATTAACAAGAGTCGAAGTAACGGGTTCCACGAATTGTTTCCTACAGCCAATGTAGGATTTTATTGCAACCTTAATTTCGATGGTTTTAAATTATTTGTAACGCGTTTCGTGATAACATTGAGTATATTAAATTTACGCATGAGATATGAAGCTGGAAATTTACTTGGTAAATTCTAAAGGTCATTGAACTAACGAGACGATAATCGACTAGCGAATCTCGGTGTGACGATAATGACACGAATCTGCTAATTGAAGAATAAATAATCAACGTTTTCGTTTTAATTTAATATCTAAATTATAGTGCAGTTAATTGCATAAGAATTACTATTGGGAATTAAGATTATGTCGTGCTGCGATCTGTTCGGGCAATTACTAACAGTAATTTTAAACCTAGTTATGAAAAGAGCACGTACTACGTGTAAGACGTGATCAGGTACTATTAAACAGATTTAGGAATAATAATATTTCACGGAATGGCAGAAGAAGAAAAAAAATTAATTATGGTATTAATATCTTCACATCTTCCCCTCCCGAACGAGTCTCACGCACGCGGTGCATATGCATATGTGTTGGTTGTGCCGTAGGCAGGCGAGTGTCCACTCTCACCGAATACGCTCGGTATACGCTCATGATAAATACCGATCTACAATCTGCATGACATGCAAGGTGTCCTGTTTCGATTGTCGAGGTCAGATGATCTAATAATTACTCGAAGTAGAAAAAACCAAAAACAAAAAATGGAAAAAAAAAAGTGTGCGATTTTCACAGGGAAATATTTTTAATAATAGTAAGCAGATTCTATTAACAATATTTTTTGCCTGAAAAAAAAAAATAGGTGTTGTAAAGTATGGATGAAACTAGTAGATAAAAGGGTTAAAAAGAAGAGGAAGGTATAGACAGGGTTTTTGCCCATGGCTCTATACGCCTCGTGTAAAATGCAAATAAGCAGAAATTCGATTACAAGTTCTGTACTGGGCAGACCAATGAATACATCTATTTATTATATGGACTAAGTTTTCCACTGTATGTAACGGGGGTATAAAAATATTTTCAGTACAACCGTAATGAGGGTTGTTCAATAAACAACGATATCTGAGCTATTACCCAGTCTTAAATATTTAGCGAGAGACTATCGCTTACGAACTTATAAGCATGTGGCGGAGTTTAGCAGTGCAGAGTCAGAATTTGAAAGAGTAGGAATATTTTTTGAGCTTAACGTTTAAACATGACGTGGCTACGCAGCCCGGACACAAAGCACGCGATTTCTATCTACAAGCTCGGCTTGTCATTACTCGGCGTTTGGCCTCTCAGTGATAAAGGACTTCTTAGAACGATACATTCGGGCCTCATCATCTTTGCCCTAGTAGGTGAAATGATTGAATAAATTCGAGACATTTTTCACATCTGGATCACGTCCTTTAATTTTGTAACATTTGATTGTTTACAGGTGATGATCAGTATTCCGGAATGCATTTACTTGTACTTTAATCGACGAAATTCGGACAACATCATTAACAACCTCACCACTAATGTGTCGATCAATATGGTAATCATCAAGCTCATCACGCTGCATTTTTACAGGGACAATATGGCCACTTGCGTTAATTTCATTATCGACGATTGGGAAAGAACTGAGGATATTGAATATCGGAAGATCATGAAACGTCACAGTACTTTCGCCAGAAGAGTTTGTATTAGTATATTTTCAGTATCTTATTTTACCTGTATCATATTCGTTACTTTGGCCGTTGTGATAACGGCATCAACTGACTGTTCAGCGCGAAACTCGACGGAACCTTGTAAGTTGTTTCCACTTACCGCAAATTACATTATAGACACCGACATTTCACCTATTTACGAATTCTTATTCCTGCTGCAAACTCTTGAACTATGGATAAGTAGTACCGGAAATTGTGCAATCGATTGCTTCATCTTTTTTCTTGCGATACACGCCTGCGGACAGCTGGAACTTCTGAAGATAGATTTTCGCCGAACAGCGTACATCACTGTTTCACTGCAGTCTAACACGGCAAAGGTGGAAATGTATAGAAACAGGATCGTCAGTTTAACGAAACGCCATTACGAACTCATCCGTTTTTCCAAGATTCTTCACGATAGTATCAACATGATGATCTTGTTACAATTGTTCGTGAGTTCCATGCTGATTTGCGTCGTCGGTAAGTCGTCCAATAAATGATACACACTTTTCAAAAGTATAAAAACTTATTATCGGGTCTCCGAAGATATTTTCCGATTACAGGTTTTCAGTCCATCACACTTCTTGAGACGGGAAAGATACCCAGCGCCATAAAAAACGTGCTTTATACAATTTGGCTCCTGATGGAGATCTTCTTATTCTGCTACGCTGGTGACCACATACAAACTCAAAGCTCAGATCTGGCTTATGCAGCGTACGAAAGTCCTTGGTACGACATGCCACCGATGGTAGCCCGCGACCTCCTCCTCGTCATGGTTCGTGCTGCGTATCCATTTCATATTTCGGCTGGTAAATTCTTCGTTATGACACTGGAGAACTTCACGGTAATCGTTAAAACTTCAGTATCTTATTTGTCGGTGCTGCGCGTCATGATGACTTGAATTTCTAATAATAATACTCGTCTCTGATAACTGTCTATGAAATAATAATTCACTAGATATTAGAATAGGTATGAGATACCGATGATTCGTTGTGCAAAATAGGTGTGCAGACTTTAGGTACTCTTTTTGTGACAGATAATCAGTTTAATCGTGTCGTAAGATACACAAAGCGTGAATGAAGCATCTGTCAGTCATTGAATTCTTCGTGAGTAATACCGTACCTAGTTACGGTTCTTATACAGTCGACTCTCAAACAAGAATATCTATAAGTACTAGGGTGGTCCTTATTTTGGGTATTTTCAAAATTTGATCCCGCCGTCCCCCAGAATCTTTCCGAATGAATAATGAAAAATGCCTCTGAAGTTCGAGCTTTCATTATTGATATCAACACGAGCCCCAAAGCGATCAAAGTTTCAAATGCAAAAATACAAGTACTTTTATGCATCGATTATATAAAAATTGTTATCTCACGTGATAGCTGATAAAAAATTCTGAAACTTGGCTTAGTTGTTGCTAACGATTAGAGGTACAAAAAGGTATTTTCATTATATTTTTTTTTTTTCGAAAATGAATTGCCGAATTATGACCCTTAGATTATTTTTTTTTTCCTCTATTTCACGACAAGTCGAAAATTTGTTTTTGACAACAAAATATAATGAGAGGACCTTTTTGTACCTCTTGTTGTAGGCAACAACTGAGCCAAGTTTAAGAATTTTTAATAAACTATCACGTGAGATAACAATTTTTATAAAATCGATGTACAAAAATACATGTATTTTTGCATTTGAAAGCTTTGGCCGCTTTGGGGAACGTTTTGATATCAATATTAAAAGGCTTAAGCTTCACAGGCATTTTTTATTATATGTTTGGAAAAATGCTGAGGGGCGGCCGGATCAAATTTCAAAAATATCCAAAATGAGGACCACCCTAATAAATACCTCATCCCGATATAGAACCATTGTGCATGTCTTATTCGTTACGTGATAAGAAATATTGTGCAAGTTTTCACACGTAGAAGTAACGAGGTCAACAAGAATTACTGTAATTTTATTATGAACAGAGTTCGCCGCAACGTGACATGCATCTGTATCTACAGTATATGTATGTACCAATAAAAACACAGTGTTTGCATCTGCTGGTTTCTACGTCGAAAACTTTTTTGATACTGTCAACCTGTCAATGATGGTGAGATTTCTTTATACCGATGCAGAATCTAACGCCATTAATACAGAACATGCGTGAAGGAATCACAATGGACAGTGTAGACCGTACAATATCAAAAAATAGCAGAAGGGATTCAATATTCAATTTAGATCCTTATTCGAAAATTTTTTAGCACCCGAGCTAACATCCCGATGGTAGTTTTCATTGTAAGTATCCGTTCCAGCCTGTTTCATTCAAGGAGTGTTCTGCAGTAAGGATCAGTGTGACCAGAGTGCTTAAAAATCTTGCTGATGGTGTATGAATATTTGAAACACGTGTCTCTACATGTGCTTTGAAAAATTCTTGAATTCAGGGACAGGTGGTTAGTCACGTATTACACGATTGGAGCTACAAAAGGAAATGTGAGGAGCACAATATTCTGTTAGGTTTTGTTGAACCACCGCGTCAAGAGAAGGCCGAGAGTTTTTGTTCGGGGTATATCATACTCAAACGTAGTTTCACTCCACTTATTAAACTTGTTAAACTATGAAATAATGTCAAAATTAACGTTTTCTGAAGCTGCCAAAGAACGCACTGCATTAGTAGAGGAAAAATAATCAAGACAAGCTACAGATCAACGCAAATATCGAATTCGGATGTAGCGAATTTCTCGATTTGCCAGGATCACGTTTTAGAATGATAAAAACTGTCCGAGAAACATGACAATGATTAGCCTTGTGCTATTGCTCGTGCTAGAGCAAAAACCTAAGCATTCATTTACTTGTCGATGTCCCACCCCAGCGTTGGACCATTACACGCCTATAAATGTACCGATTTTGTTCGAGGTCTGAGTCAGTATTCATCGCTAGTCCTCTCGATGGTGTTGTAATTTATTGATTATCCGCGGTTCAATTACCAAAAGCGAATGACTCCGTTTTCGCTAACCGTCAAGTCTGTTTTAGCATTTTTAATCAACGATCATTACAAATAGAAAATCTTGGTGATATTTTTTCAAAAAATATTTTCGTGCTGCAATACGGAGAAGAATCGACAAGATCTAGCTCGTATTTAGATCAAATAAAACTCCCGAAGTGTGTACAACTTGTACGAATGAAATGGCCCCACAAATCAAAGCGATCGACGGTGACCTAGGAGAGATGTTGAAAAATACATTTACCAACGATTTTCGGACCGGTTACGTAACCGTGGATGGTGTTTGCTTGCCGGAGTATTACGAGAAATTTGCTGACGCGGTTGAAAACTTTGAAGTCCGAGACGACGATGTCTGGGTATGCAGCTTCCCCAAGACTGGTGAGAGTTTTAATTAATATTTTCTTGAACGTGCGCCTGTATGATGCAACCTGATCACGAGACCCGTATGTCACGAGCGATATTGCAGGCTGTGAAATTCGAGATTGGTTTTGTTTTTGAATTATTTTGGTAGATTGGATTCTTCCCCATTTTTGAGGATGGAATATGAATAGTGATTTGAAAAACCGAAGCAAATACGTAAGCATTTTTCGAACACCCTCCGTTTGTACAAAGTCAGTTACGCTCAAATTCACGGTACGTAGCTGTCACGTAGCGTGTAAAAAATTTCTAGTCAAGGTCTAGTTTGCGTGTAAAAATCTGTTACGCTCGAAAATCATCGAGGTAATGAGATCACGGACGTTTCTTAGTCCTGTATTATTATTATTATTATTTTCGCCAGGTACTACATGGACACAGGAAATGGTCTGGTGCATCGCCAATGACTTGGACTATGAGAAAGGCAAAGTTCTTCTTTCGGAGCGGTTTCCATTTCTCGAGTAAGTTTTTACAGATCATTATCCCAGTTCAAGAAGTGAAGTTGATCATTCATCTTTTATCACCCAAACAGATTCACTCCTCTATTCGACTACAGGAACATCGTCGAGCGTGCCACCGGCCACGATCTCCCTGAATTGGTCTTGGATAGTATTAATTTTGTTAAAAATTTGCCTAGCCCCCGTTTCATCAAGACTCACCTACCCTTGAATATATTACCACGCCAGATTCGAACGGGAGAAAAGAAGCCTAAGATAATATACGTTGCTCGTAACGCAAAGGACACATGCGTTTCCTACTGTTATCACTGTAAATTGCTTGAAGGATATCGCGGAAGTTTTGAGGACTTTTGTACTCTTTTTCTCAGGGATAAAGGTACTGTTATCAAAAAATCTCAGCTTGATTAATAATGAATAAAGTTTGACAAGTATCGAACTATTTTCAACTATTTCTGCCAGTTATTGATCGAAGTATTATTTTAGTCAATTACGCGCCGTTCTGGAAACACGTATTAGGTTTTTGGAACAGGAGAAATGATGACAACCTGTTGTTTCTTAGATACGCTGACATGAAGGCGGTAAGTAATTTGAAAGTGGCTGTTCTGTTGTTGATTAAAAGTAAAAACATACAGTTTTTGCAAATGAGTAAACCTTTGTTAATCCGCAATCGATCAAACGATTATCCATCGCCAGGATTTGCCATCAATTATTGAGAAGACGGCCGAGTTCATTGGCAAGAAGTTGACGAACGATCAGGCAGCTTCTCTTACTAAACATTTAAGTTTTGCCAGCATGAAGGCAAACCCTGCAGTAAATTACGAAGAGGTAATTGAGTTCAACAAAGAATTAAAGCTGATCGAATACGAAGGAACGTTCATGAGGAGCGGAAAGGTCGATCAGTGGAAGGGAGAAATGACTTCCGAGGTGATAAAGCAGTTCGATAATTGGACAAGAGAAAATTTGGAGAATACAGGTCTTTCGCTCTGAATTTTAATCCACTGCAATTCCTTTATAAAAACATGTTATTGGGTTTATGATCTTGAAATTCCTCCAAAATGTAAAATCTTTAGCTTGATCTAATTAATTGCAATAAGTAGATTATCTATTCAATTTTGATGTCAATCCTGTTTGAATTAATAAATTGACACATTGGAAAAATAAGGTTTCAAATGATAACTCAGATGATAGAGCGTCGACAAATTCACCGATTATTATTACTGCAGATTGGAACCTTTCGTGGTAAGATTTTACTAACGAAATGTGTACGGGGTAACATTTCTTTGTTTTGTCCCAACAAACTGACGTAGATCATTTACATCATGCGGTGTAACCATTGATAATAAAAAAAATTGTAAAAAAAAGAACAATACCGACCAAAATGAAGTAATTAACTATATTTTCTGTCTGGGAAAAAGAACAAGTGTTGCAATGTGCTAACAAAACTACGAACAGAAAGGGCTGGAAAGGCGAGGCAAATACAGACAGGGTTTTTTCCTTGGCATATACGCCTCGTGTAAAATGCAAATAAGCAGTAATTCTATAACAGGTTCTGTACTGGGCAGACCACTGAATACATCTATTTATTATATGGAGTGACTTTTCCACTGTAAGCAACGAAGGTATAAAAGTATTTTCCGTATAAACGTCACGAGGGTTTTTTAATAAGTAATGATATCTGAGCTATCACCCAGTCTTAAATATTTAGCGAGCGACTATCGCTCACGAACTTATAAGTATGTGGCGGAGTTTTGCAGTGCAGAGTCAGAATTTCAAAGTGCAGGCATATTTTTTGAGCTTAATTAACGTTTAAATATGACCTCGTCGTGCAGCCCGGAAACGAAGTACGCGATTGCTACCTACAAGCGGGGCTTGTTATCTCTCGGCGTTTGGCCTTTCAGTGATAAGGGAATTCTTAGGAGAATATATTCGGGCCTCATAGTCTTTTCTCTAGTAGGTAAAATATTTTGAAAAACTCGAGACACTTGTCACATCAGAATCACATCCTTTCATTGTGTAACTTGTGCTTGTCTAGGTGATCATTACGATTCCGGAGTACATTGACTTATACTTCAATCGTCGAAATTTGGAAAAAATCATTGACAATCTTACCTCTAACGTTTCGGTCGATATGGTGATTGTCAAGCTTATTACGCTGCATTTCTACAGGGATAATATGGCTAGTTGCATTAATTTCATTATCCACGATTGGGAAAGAACTGAGGATATTGAATATCGGAAGATCATGAAACGTCACAGTGCCTTCGTCCGAATAATTTACATTATTCTAACTATAGTAGCTTATTCTACTGGCATCATGTTCGTTATTTTGGCCATGGTGATAACGGCATCAACTGATTGTTCAGCGCGAAACTCGACGGGACCTTGCAAGACCTTACCACTTCCCTCAAATTACATTATAGACACCGACATTTCACCTATTTACGAATTCTTGTTCGTCTTACAAACCTTTGAAACATGGATATGTACTACCGGAAATGCTGTAATCGATTCCTTCATGTTGTTTATTACGATGCACATTTGTGGACAGCTAGAACTTCTCAAAATAGAATTTCGCAGAATAGCGCAAGACGCTGTTTCGCTGCAGTCTATCACTGCAAAGATTCAAATTTATAGAAACAGGATCGCAAGTCTAACGAAACGCCATTGTCAACTCATTTGTTTTTCTAAGAATTTTCAAGACAGTATCAACATAATGATCTTGTTACAATTGTTTGCGACTTCCGTACTGATGTGCGTCGTCGGTAAGTCGTCTAATAAATAAATTACACTTTCAAAAAACATGAAAATTTATTGTCGGGTCTCTGAAAATATCTTTTTTTCTCCAGGTTTTCAGTTTATCTTATTTATTGAGACGAGAAATGCAGTCGGCGCCGGAAAATTCATGGCTTACACAGTCTGGCTCATGATGGAGCTCTTTTTATACTGTTACGCTGGAGACCACCTACAAACTCAAAGCTCAGATCTGGCCTATGCAGTATACGAAAGTCCGTGGTACGACATGCCGCCGGTGGTAGCTCGCGACCTCCTCTTCGTCATGGTTCGTGCTGCGCATCCATTTCATATTTCGGCTGGTAAATTTTTCGTAATGACACTGCAGAACTTCACGGTAATCGTTAAGGCTTCAGTATCTTATTTGTCAGTGCTACGCGTCATGGTGAATTGAATTGTTGATAATAATGCTCATCCTCATAAGTGTTGATGCAATAATAATTAACTACATATTAGAATAGGTATAAGATACGGATGATTCTTCGTGCAAAATGGGTATGCAGATCTTGATAACTCATTTTATGAAAAATAATCAATTTATTCGCGTCGTAAGATGCATGAAGCGTGCATTACTCATCTGTCATTCAATATTTTCTTCTCAGGCAATACTGTACTCAGTTACTGTACTTATACAGTCAACTTTCGAACAAAAATCTACAAGTATCCAATCACGCTATAGAACCGTTACGCATATCTTATTCGGTATGTCATAAGAAATATCGTTCAATTTTTCACACATCGAAGCAACGAGGTAGTCAAGAATCATCGTACTTTTATTATAAACACAGTTCGCTGCAATGTCACATGCATCTGCACCTGTATATGTAGAGAAATAAAAACACAGTGTTTACATCTGTTGGCATCTATGTCGAAAATTTTTCTGGTACTGTGTTCAACCTCTCAGCGATCGGAACACTCCTCCGTACTGATCGAAAATCTCCCGACTTTGGTAGGGAGCATTCGTGCATTACGGAATCACAATGGACAGTGTAGACCGTGCGATTTCAAAGAATGGCAGGAAGACTCTCAGCTCAACTAAGATCTTCGTTCAAATTGTTTTAGCACCCGAGTTAACAGCCTGATAGGTTTGATTGTAAGTATCCGTTCGAGCTTGTTACATTCAAGAACTGTTCTGAAGGCAAGATCAGCGTGATTAGTGTTTTCGAAGATCTTGCTGATGTATGGAAATTTAAAATACGCATCACAACATGTGCTTTGGGAAATTCCTGAATCCAGAGACAGGCGGTTAGTCACATATTACATCATTAAAGGTACAAAAGAAAATGTGAGGAGATCAATATTCTGTTTGGTTTTGTAGAACCATCGCGTCAAGAGTAGGCCGAGAGTTTTTGTCTGCGGTATATCATACTGAAACATAGTTTCACTCCACTTATTCTTTTTTGCAATGATTCCAACCTTAGGATCATGATTCACGAATGCCACTAGTTGAACTATGAAATAATATTGAAATGAACGTTTGGCTAAAGTCGCAATAAAACGCACTGCATTAGTAGAGGAAAATAATCCAGACAAGCTGTTCATAAAAATATGTAATTGGATTTATAATGTGAAAATTCCGTTGAAATGTGAAATGTTTGCCTTAATCTAATTCACTACCATATGTATATTTTCTATGTTATCAGATGTCAAACCGCGTTCAATAATTCGACACAGTAGAAAAATAAGGTTTCAAATAATTCCTGAGATTATTGGGCGCGAAACAATTCGCTGACTATTATTACTGCAGATTTGAGTATTACGTGATACAATTTTACCAAAGATAAGTCATAATTATCGAGCATTTGATATTGAAATAGCTAAAGTACAAACATGCGCAAATAAACATGGGGCCATATCTAATCTGATTGTATAACAACTTATCGCAGCTATATTGAGGAAGACTCGGTTCAATTCCTAACTCGGCTTCGATTGGCTAGTTGGCTGACTAACAACTTCTCAATTCAAGTCTCAAGAACGACTCGTTACGATTCAACTAGTCCTTAAACGCGATTTTTCATTTCGGAATTAGGATCAGTTTGAATAAGCTGTAGCTTCAGGCAACAGGTGATACCGTATAGTAACGAAGAAAATGACCCCCAAAATCAGCCCTATCGATGGAGACCTAGTAGATCTTTTGAATAAAACATTTACCGGCCACCATCGTCCTGGTTGGATAAAAGTTGATGGATACACACTACCGAGTTATTACGAAAATTTTGCTGAGGCTATTGAAAATTTCGAAGTTCGGGATGACGACATCTGGATCTCTAGCTTTCCGAAAACTGGTATGGGTGAAGCGATTATAAGTTGAGATACATAATTTCTATTACCTTTATTTCGATCATTGAACAGTGAGTACAATATGATAGCGTAATCCTAACTGATGGCTTTAGGTACGACATGGACACAGGAGATGGTTTGGTGCATCGTTAATGATTTAGACTCCGAGGCAGCGAAAACTTCTCTTTCACAGAGGTTTCCATTTCTTGAGTAAGTGTGCTGATATGATTTAAATTGGTTTTCAGTCTTAGGTGATATTAGATTAGCAATATAAATGTCGTTGATCTATGAGGAGAATATGATTGACTAAATACATGTTTTATCACTTGGACAGAGTCTCTTCTCTGTTTTACGTTGATGATACCATATCGCGGAATCCTGAGGTAGAGATACCAGAGAGTGTTAGAGATAGTGTAAATTTCGTTGACAAACTACCTAGTCCAAGATTCATCAAGACGCATCTTCCGTTTAATTTGCTTCCGCGCCAAATAAGGACTGGAGAAAAAAATCCAAAGATTATATATGTTGTTCGTAACCCTAAGGATACTTGCATATCGTTCTTTCACCATTGTGTACTCCTGGAGGGGTTTCAGGGAAATTTTGATGATTTTATCAATCTCTTCCTCGGAGACAGAGGTTCGTTTCTTACTGGAAATGAATCATTATTCATTTTCTATCTTTGCACAAAGATCGACTGAATTTTTTACCTGCTCGACTTTAGACAGGTACTATAAATCTGAATATGTTTTCAGTCACTTACGCCCCGTTTTGGGGAAACGCATTGAGCTTTTGGAAAAAGAGGATCAATGACAATGTGCTGTTTCTTAAATACGAGGACATGAAAAAGGTAAGCGACAGCGTAAGAAATGAACATCGTCCGAAACTACTTTCGGTAATAATATCTACTCGTTGATGTTGAATGACTAATCAGACTATTCGTTTTTTTTTTTTTATTTTTAGGACTTGCCATCGGTGATTAAAAAAACCGCTATTTTTCTTGGTAAGAACTTGACAAGTGATCAAGTCTCTGCTTTAAACGAACATCTAAGTTTGGCGAGTATGAGAAAAAATCCGGCAACAAACAATGAGCACCTTATAACAGTTAGTCAAGAAATAATGCAGGTCAAACGCGAGGGTAAATTCATACGAAGTGGGACGACCGAACAATGGAAAACTGATATGACCCCCGAAGTTATTCAACGATTCGACGATTGGACTCGCGACAATTCAAAGGGTACCGGTCTTTCGATTTAAAAATAAATAAATAAATAAATTACACATTCATATTTTGCAATTCTTATTTTATATGACATTAGTCATATAAATGGTGGTCAAGAAACATGGCAGCCGAGTCTGATTATAGATAAGGTTGAAGTATGTGAAAGGCTTAATTATGCCTCTAATCTTATAAGTGTATTTTTCTAACGATAAGAACAATTGTGTATAGGGGGCACTATTCTAAATAATAGAACACAATGATGTGTACGATCGGTGGTTTGAACTAATTTTTTTACCATTTACAATACATCGTCACTGGAGTGGACTTAGATAACAAATTAATAACCAAACATATAAATAACGAACACTAGCAGAAATTGTTGTAATTTTGATGATTATTAGCCAGCTGTGACCTAACAGATCAGGTAAATGCTACGTCACATTTCATTAAAAATATTCTTTTTCTTCCTCCTAAAAAATTAACGTAGATTATTCACATCAGGTGGTGATAACATTCAGAATTAGAAAATTGTATGAAAAAAAAAAAATAAATAAACAAGCAAAATCAACCAAAGTAAAGTAAAAGGCAATTTATACTTGTAGGCGTTCCAACCGAATACTTATCAGGACTCTAACCAGTGTGGCGATGAGTGTAAAATACTGAGTATGCAATTAATAATTGATAATTCAAAAAAATCCCTGCTAAAATCGAGTGCTGTTAAACTTCCTCCGATATCAACCGCCTTACGTATAGCTGTAGATAAAAAACAATATTCGACAAAAGTTGTTGGAAATTATCTCTACTACAATATTGATAATAATCTTATCGGCCGTAGGACCATCCAGAAAGAGAATACTGTTAAAAAAAAAAGTACTTTTCGAGACCATTTTTCTAAGGCTCACCAATGTCATTAACTCATAGAATTATTTAGGGAGCCAAAATACTTTTCTCAACCTAAAATCAAAACTTTCATAAATTTTGCCCCCAGTCAACTGCGTTTTCTTTGTGAGTGTGAGTGTGAAATCCTTAGGTCTTTGGTAAATTCAGTGCGCCTTATTACATGCAACTTGCGGATCCTTCTTTGCGCTTTTTGTAGTTCTGGAGTTTTACGCCCGATGGCGCCACCAGCGTGAACTGACCTACGACAACGGTACCCACCGCGCCGCGCCACTCGAAGGAACGAGGTGCTACGAGGTTCAGTGACCCTTGCGGTGTCGACGAGTGAAGATGTCGAGTGTGAGAACTTTCTGTGACAGGCGTCTGTAATCAGGATCCGTCGAACGCAGAAAACTTGTGTAATTAATTGACTTACGTGCTCCTTGACAAAGTGAAATTCCTCTCGATCAGTGAATGGTGTAAATTATCGCAAATATATATGTATAATCCCCGTATATCTCTTCATGGCTTCCTATTGTTTGTGTCATAGGTTGTTTCGCGGCTGTTAAAGCATAGTGTCGCCTCCGAAACTATTTTTGTGTACGGCCAGATAATATAATGAATGAAATTCGACTACTCCTCGAATCCCGGTCATCTACCTTGGATGTCCAGCGTCGCCGGGTTAGTCAACAATTTGTAGGCTATGGTTCGAAAAAGCTGACATCAACATTGGACGCAGGTGAGTTTTCAATATAAAGGAGTTTGTAATCGCTATTTTATCAACGGTAAACAATTTTAGACAATGGCTACAACTTTGAGAATTTCCAAAGTTTGTTTATAACAAGAAATATCTCGTTAACAATCAGCCAAAACACAAATGAAATCATTCGGCATCGTGCGACGCGTACGATGAGTAGAAATTTTTGGATTTTTAAGAATAACGATATACCCGAAATTCTAGCTGAAACGCATTTTTTTCGACAGATTTTACACGTTGCGTATTTCCATATTTATGTTTTTCAATCAACAAAGTCAGTAAAAATTCGATTACTACGAGCAGAGTGTAGTTGTAATAAGGGAAATTGTTTATTTTCAAGTATATTCTATCCGTATTCGCGAATAACGACGTGAAAATCTAAATTTTTTTGTGAACCTAACCTCTCGTGCCTGTTTTGAATATATTTATGGGACCATGTTACATTCAATAAACTTGTATGTCGGTGAGAAACTTGCGACAATTGTCTTCTCGTTGTACCAATAATAATACAACTACCGTCAATTTGACAATACAATTCCAAGTTTCTCGTATTTTAGCATTATTTGCTTTATTGCCGCAAAGTTTTGCAACTCGCAAAGATCAACCTAATTTGTCAAATTTAATGAATTTGAGTTGATAAATTCTCTTCAGGAAAATACTTGTTATCTACTTTTACCTTTCATTTAATTTTTCAACAGCATTACTGTTCAGCGTACAGCGGAACGTTGTTGGCAGACACTTGGAATGCAGAAATCCTGTCCACTGTTCCGTCAGAGTTGTACGCAAACCAACGCTACTCAATTAGTCCTGAATTAACAATCACTCAGCACAACGGTAAGCTTTATATTATACCAGCCAAAGATCCTATCTAATTGTGTATATTGACAGAGCAATTAGGGTTGAAACATATTCCACTGTCCGCTACATAGACAGTATGTATCTTGAGATGCGACGACGGTTGTTCTTATATTGGCAATTATTTTCTCATATTTCAGAATTGGAGAGGGGAAGTAAGATCCGGATGTTGATGTGCCTAGTCATCCGTACCCACTTAACCATCTGCCTCGACGGTACCCCAGGATAGTTGACGAAAACTTAGTATTTCTCAGATGCGAGGGATACGGTATAGATGTCATAATAATAATCTTAAAGGTAATATATCGCTGTGATTCTGGTCATACTTGTATATCTTACTGTGGGGTAACTCTAGGAGAGATGAAATGCTTAATTCCTTGAAACACGAGTAACTTCTTTCGTTTCAATGACACAAGTCGAGTGCAATTGACAAAAGTAAGAGACTATGAATAAATCTCACGAAAATATATATTAAATTGATTCTATGTGATTGATATGTATATTTGCCTTGTAGTAAGGAGATGTCTAAATAATGAGAGGAGTAATTCCAAGGGCTGCAAATGAATACAAATGTAGAATACTATTGAATCGATTAGGAATCACATTCATTTTTTTGATGTAAAATACAATTTAATATTGGTAATAAATTGCTTTCGAATCTCAGGTACCGGTCATAACAATTGATGGGATTGAAAAGGTTGATCATTTATGCAGTGTATCCATACTAACACACCAGAGTTCTTGCTTCTGTTGAAAATTGCTTAAAGATTATATTACATGTAAAAACGGTTGTTACAGTATGCCGAAATTATTCATAAGATACCTTATATTAGATTTGATTAACAAAACGATGATATTACTGACAACGATATCTATGAAAAGAGAGAGTTAAAAAATCTTTGGTTCTTAGTCAAGAATATTTGCCTGACTAACACGTTGAGCTTATTTATCCAATGTATTTCATGTTTATCTAATTTTTATATTCGCAGGGATTCTTCAACAAGGCAAACGAGCTTCTGCCCATCTTCTACAAACCTGCTTCAAAATTCCACCGAACAACGATTCTCATCAGGGACTGGAGCAGTCGAAGCGTCGGGGAAACAGCTGCTGGACAAGTTTGCGCTGCGAAGTGTAACAAAACTAGTATAAGCGTATAGTTTTCAGCCGCGTTGTATCTAGTCCGTAATTACAGTTTACCTATTTTAAATTAATTTCAACAAAATTTCGCATCCAATCTGATAATTAGTTTCGTTAAAACCGTCATGTAGAGTACAAGCTTAGCTAGTATCAATAATTTTCAGTCAGCAGATTTTATAACAGCATATGACTGACAGATGTTGAAATATCATCTTATTATCTGCAACTAGCAACAACCATGGGCTTTCTTATCATAGCGTTGGCTGCTCACTCTGTGTAAGACTAAAAAATTATTCTTTCCGCAACGCATTGGAGACATATAAAATAATTTTAAAAATTGTCGTACAAACAACGAGACATAGACACGAGGCTGGTGTCACAAAATTGTTACATTTGCTCGAGTAGACTTAAATATAATGGACCAAAAAACACATTTGTATGTCTGAATAGAATCCTTTATCATGTATATTTAACGTTTATTAGCGATTATATTCCTCGAGATAATCCAGAGGAGATGATCAATGTACAAAAATTTATGATCTATAAAAATTTTACACACAAGATATTCATGATAGAATTTAGTTGAAGTAAAGGAGTGACCATCAAGGGGTAGGAGACTCTGATGTAACTTTCACTGATTTCATTTTTGGCATTTTTATCTATCATCGACTGATGACAAATCGCCAAAATAAGGAAAAAATTTCTTATAACATAACAGCTAAACTCACACCGACAAAACAGTGTACATAAGTATAGTGGTACAGTAATTGGTGAACTGGTGTTAGTCAACACCATTTGCGTCTGTAAATAAAGATCTAGAAATAACCACAAGAAACGCCTGCTTACTATCCGTTAGTATCTAATCGTGTATACTTATTCTTGTAGGTAGACATTCTCTAGTACCCATCGATGGAGTTGGAAACAATGTATTCAATGGAAGCAATTTATTTAATGCAATATAATTTCAACATTTCAATACTCAGTCTCAAGAGAAAGGTCAATCGATGATCAGCTTTGTGATGATCCTGATATCATGGGTAAGATAATATGAAATAAAATATGAAAGTACTGCGGTGTTTAATTCCGTGAAAAGTCCTCGTCATTAATCTGCAGGAATTCCTTCTTGCCCATTTCGAATAGCTCTTTTTTTGTTCAATCCTAGTTTATCCCATCGTTGAGAAGGAAAATTCATTGTACCTATATACATTTTCCGGGTCGTGATGTAGCTATTGGTCTACTCCTACACTCAGGACTACTCGAAGAGTCAGAATTTAGGTCTGGTTTACACAGCTGATGGAAGTCCATGATACTACTCGCTGGCAGCTGTTGCCCTCGACCTGCTCTTCGTAATGATTCGTGCCGGGAACCCGTTAGGTATCTCGTCAGGAAAATTCTTCATTATGACACTAGAGAGTTTCAAAGTCATACCGAATACCCCAAGATAGATTTAATTTTACGGTGTTACGTGTCATGGTGAAATAACCGTATCAATAATGGTAGCTGATTAACTATCGAATCGGGTCGAATCTTGCCCTTTGTCACACGCAAACGGGATTAACAAAAGTTGAAGTAACGGGTTCCGCAAATTGTTTCCTGCAGCCAATGTAGGATTTTATTGCAACCTTAATTACGATGGTAATAAATCATTGGTAACGTGTTGCGTGATAACATTGGGTATATTAGATTTACGCATGAGATATAAAGCTGGAAATTTTCTAAGTAAATTCTTAAGGTCATTGAACTAACGAGACGATAATCGACTAGCGATTCTCGGTATGACGATAACGACACGAATCTACGAATTGAAGAATAAATAATCAACGTTTTCGTTTTAATTTAATATCTAAATTATAGTGCAGTTAATTGCATAAGTATTACTATTGGGAATTAAGATTATGTCGTGCTGCGATATGTTCGATCATCGAGGTTGGAAGTTCTAATAATTACTCGAAGTAGAAAAAACCGAAAAAAAAAGAAAGAAAAATGAAGAAAAGGTGTGCGATTTGCACAGGGAAATATTTTTAATAATAGTAAGTAGATTCCTTGAACAATATTTTTTGTCCGAAAAAAAAACAAGTGTTGTGGAGTATGGATAAAACTACTAGATGAAAGGGTTCAAACTAAGAGGAAGGTACAGACAGGGTTTTTGCACTTGGCTCTATACGCCTCGTGTAAAATACACGTAAGCAGTAATTCGATTACAAGTTCTGTACTGGGCAGATCAATGAATACATCTATTTATTGTATGGAGTGAGTTTTCCACTGTACGTAACGGGGGTATAAAAATATTTTCCGTATAACCGTAATGAGGGTTGTTCAATAAACGATATCTGAGCTATTACCCAGTCTTAAAGGGTCATTAAAGAGGCTCATCGCCTTGAAAACTGATCGGAATGAAATTTTAAGAATCAGTGTATTATCTTTGCAGAAAGTAGAGCATTTTTTTACTTTTTCAAAATTTTTGGACTTTTTGAACTTTCGATACTTTTTCGAAATTATGGAAATCTAAAAAATTACTCCACTCACTGCAAAGATAATACATCGATCCTCAAAATTAAATTCCAATCGGACGAGTGGTATAGGAGTCTTGGCTCCCCGCCTTATCCAGGCGATGAGCGTCTTTAATAGCCCCTTAAATATTTAGCGAGCGACTATCGCTTATGAAGTTATAAGCATGTGGCGGAGGTTTGCAGTTCAGAGTTAGAATTTCAAAGAGTAGGAATATTCTTTGAGCTTAACGTTTAAATATGACGTGGCTATGCAGCCCCGACACAAAGCAAGCAATTTCTATCTCCAAGCTCAGCTTGTCATTTCTCGGTGTTTGGCCTCTCAGTGATAAAGGAATTCTTAGAACGATTCATTCGAGGTTCATGATCCTTGCTCTAGTAGGTGAAATGATAAGTAAATTCGAAACATTTATCACATCGGGATCACATCCTTTGATTGTGCAACATTTGATCGTCTACAGGTGATGGTCAGCATTCCGGAATGCATTTACTTGTACTACAATCGGCAAAATTTGGACAACGTCATCAACAACCTCACCACTAACGTTTCGGTCAATGTGGTAATCATCAAGCTCCTCACGCTGCATTTCTACAGGGATGATATGGCCACTCTCGTTAGTTCCATTATCGACGATTGGGAAAGAACTGAGGATATTGAATATCGGAAGATCATGAAACGTCACAGTACCTTTACCAGAAGAGTTTGTACTAGTATATTTGTTGTATCTTATTCGACCATCAGTATGTTTATTGTTTTGGCCGTTGTAATAACGGCATCAACTGATTGTTCAGCGCAAAACTCGACGGAACCTTGCAAGTTGTTTCCACTTACCGCAAATTACATTATAGACACCGACATTTCACCTATTTACGAATTCTTGTTCGTGTTCCAAACATTTGAACTATTCATAAGTTGTACCGGAAATTGTGCAGCCGATTGCTTCATCTTTTTTCTTACGATACACGCTTGCGGACAGCTAGAACTTTTGCAGATGGATTTCCGCAGAACAGCAAACATCAGTGTTTCGCTGCAGTCTAACACTGCAAAGGTGGAAATGTATAAAAACAGGATCGCCAGTTTGACGAAACGCCATTGGGAACTCATCCGTTATTGCAAGATTCTTCAGGACAGTATCAACATGGTCGTCTTCATACAATTGTTCGTGAGTTCCATGCTGATTTGCATCGTCGGTAAGTCGTCCAATAAATGACGTACACTTTTCAAAAGCATGAAAACTTATTGTCGGGTCTCTGAAGATATTTTCCGTTTACAGGTTTTCAGTCCATCACACTTCTAGAGACGGGAAAGATACCCAGCGCCATAAAAAACATGCTTTATACAATTTGGCTCCTGATGGAGATTTTCCTATTCTGCTACGCTGGTGACCACCTACAAATTCAAAGCTCAGATCTGGTTCATGCAGCGTACGAAAGTCCGTGGTACGACATGCCGCCGACGGTAGCCCGTGACCTTCTCTTCATCATGGTTCGTGTTGCGTATCCAATACAAATTTCGGCTAGTCAATTCTTCGATTTGACACTGGAGAACTTCACGGTAATCGTTAAGACTTCAGTATCTTATTTGTCGGTGCTGCGCGTCATGATGACTTGAATTTCTAATGATAATACTCGTCTCTTATAATTGTCTATGAAATAATAATTCACTAGATGTTAGAATAGGAATGAGATACGGATGATTCGTTGTGCAAAATGGGTGTGCAGATTTTAGGTACTTTTTTGTGACAAATAATCAGTTTATTCGTGTCGTAAGATACATGAAGCGTGCATTAGGCATGATCTGTCAGTCATTGAATTCTTCGTAAGCAATACCGTACCCTAGTTACTGTACTTGTACAGTCGACTCTCAAACAAGAATCTCTATAAGTAACTAATCACGGTACAGAATCGTTGTGCATGTCTTATTCGTTACGTGATAAGAAATATTGTGCAATTTTTTACATCTAGAAGTAACGAAGTCAACAAGAATCACTGTACTTTTATTATGAACAGAATTCGCTGCAACATGACATGCATCTACATCTGCATCTGCAGTATATGTATATACCAATAAAAACACAGTGTTTGCATCTGCTGGTTTCTATGTCAAAAATTTTTTTGATACTGTCAACCTCTCAATGATAGTAAGATTTCTTCATACCGATACAGAATCTAACGCCATTGGTACGGAGCATTCGTGCGTGAAGAAATCACAATGGACAGTGTAGACCGTACAATATCAAAAAATAGCAGAAGGGATTCAATATTCAATTTAGATCCTTATTCGAAAATTTTTTAGCACCCGAGCTAACATCCCGATGGTAGTTTTTATTGTAAGTATCCGTTCCAGCCTGTTTTATTCAAGGAGTGTTCTGCAGGAAGGATCAGTGTGACCAGAGTGCTTAAAAATCTTGCTGATGGTGTATGAATATTTGAAACACGTGTCTCTACATGTGCTTTGAAAAATTCTTGAATTCAGGGACAGGTGGTTAGTCACGTATTACACGATTGGAGCTACAAAAGGAAATGTGAGGAGCACAATATTCTGTTAGGTTTTGTTGAACCACCGCGTCAAGAGAAGGCCGAGAGTTTTTGTTCGGGGTATATCATACTCAAACGTAGTTTCACTCCACTTATTAAACTTGTTAAACTATGAAATAATGTCAAAATTAACGTTTTCTGAAGCTGCCAAAGAACGCATTGCATTAGTAGGGAAAAAATAATCAAGACAAATAAGACTCCCGAAGTGTGTACAGCTTGTACGAATGAAATGGCCCCACAAATCAAAGCGATCGACGGTGACCTAGGAGAGATGTTGAAAAATACATTTACCAACGATTTTCGGACCGGTTACGTAACCGTGGATGGTGTTTGCTTGCCGGAGTATTACGAGAAATTTGCTGACGCGGTTGAAAACTTTGAAGTCCGAGACGACGATGTCTGGGTACGCAGCTTCCCCAAGACTGGTGAGAGTTTTAATTAATATTGTCTTGAACGTGCGCCTATATGATGCAACCTGTTCACGAGGCGCGTATGTCAGGAGCGATATTGCAGGCTGTGAAATTCGAGATTGGTTTTGTTTTTAAATTATTTTGGTAGATTGGATTCTTCCCCATTTTTGAGGATGGAATATGAATAGTGATCTAAAAAACCGTAGCAAATACGTAAGCATTTTTCGAATACCCTCCGTTTGTACAAAGTCAGTTACGCTCAAATTCACGGTACGTAGCTGTCACGTAGCGTGTAAAAAATTTCTAGTCAAGGTCTAGTTTGCGTGTAAAAATCTGTTACGCTCGAGAATCATCGAGGTAATGAGGTCACGGACGTTTCTTAGTCCTGTATTATTATTATTATTTTTTTCGCTAGGTACTACATGGACACAGGAAATGGTCTGGTGTATCGCCAATGACTTGGACCATGAGAAAGGCAAAGTTCTTCTTTCGGAGCGGTTTCCATTTCTCGAATAAGTTTCCACAGAACGTTATCCGAATTTGAGAAAAGAAGTTAACTGATCATTCATCTTTTATCACATGCATTTCCTACTGTTATCACTGTAGGATTGAAGGATATCGCGGGAGTTTTGAGGACTTTTGTACTCTTTTTCTCAGGGATAAAGGTACTGTTATCAAAAAATCTCAGCCCGATTGATACTGAATAAAGTTTGACAAGTTTCGAACTATTTTCAACTATTTCTGCCAGTTATTGATCGAAGTATTATTTTAGTCAATTACGCGCTGTTCTGGAAACACGTATTAGGTTTTTGGAACATGAGAAATGATGACAACCTGCTGTTTCTTAGATACGCTGACATGAAGGCGGTAAGTAATTTGAATGTGGTTGTTCTATTGTTGATTAAAAGTAGAAACATACAGTTCATGCAAATGGGTAAACCTTTGTTAATCCGCGACTGATCAAACGATTATCCATCGCCAGGATTTGCCATCAATTATTGAGAAGACAAAATGAAGTATTGAACTATATTTTCTGTCTGGGAAAAAGAACAAGTGTTGCAATGTTCTGATAAAACTACTAGCTCAAAGGGTTAGAAAGATGAGGAAAATACAGACAGGGTTTTTTCTTTGGCATATACGCCTCGTGTAAAATGCAAATAAGTGGTAATGCTATAACCGGTTCTGTGCTGGGCAGACCATTGAATACATCTATTTTTTATATGGGGTGACTTTTCCACTGTAAGCAACGAAGGTATGAAAATATTTTCCGTATAAACGTCACGAGGGTTTTTTAATAAGTAATGATATCTGAGCTATCACCCAGTCTTAAATATTTAGCGAGCGACTATCGCTCACGAACTTATAAGCATGTGGCGGAGTTTTGCAGTGCAAAGTTAGAATTTCAAAGTGCAGGCATATTCTTTGAGCTTGATTAACGTTTAAATATGACCTCGTCGTGCAACCTACAAGCGGGGCTTGTCATCTCTCGGCGTTTGGCCTTTCAGTGATAAGGGAATTCTTAGAACAATATATTCAGGCCTTATGATCTTTTCTTTTGTAGGTAAAATATTCTGCAAAACTCGAGACACTTGTCACATCAGGATCACACCCTTTCATTGTGTAACGTGTGATTGTTTAGGTGATGATTACCATTCCGGAGTATATTGATTTATATTTTAATCGTCGAAATTTGGAAAAAATCATTGACAACTTTACCTCTAACGTTTCGGTCGACATGGCGATCGGCAAGCTCATTACGCTGCATTTCTACATTCGGATCATGGTTCAGAAATGCCACTAGTTAAACTATGAAACAGTATTGAAAAGAACGTTTGGCTAAAGCCGCAAAAGAACATACTGCATAAGTAGAGAAAAAATAATCCAGACAAGCTGAAATTCGGGGCAGAAGAAACGACGGCAACCTGCCGTTTTTTAGATTCACAGACATGAAGGCGGTGAGTAATTCAAATGTGTTTGTCCTGTGGATTGATAAGAGTAAAAACCAACAGTTCTTCAAACGGTTATCAATCACCAGAATTCGCAATCAGTTATTGAGAAAACGGCCGAGTTCCTTGGCCAAAAGTTGACAAACGATCAGATAGCTTCTCTTACTAAACATTCAGGTTTTACCAGCATGAAAGCCAACCGTGCAGTTAATTACGGAGAGGTAATCGAATTCAACAAAGAATTAAAGCTGATTGAATACGAAGGCGCGTTCATGAGGAGTGGAAAGGTCGATCAGTGAAAGGGCGGAATGACCCCCAAGGTGATAAAGCAGTTCCATAATTAGAGCAACGAAAATTTGAAGATTAGAGGTCTTTCGCTTTCAAAATCAATCCACTGCAATCCCTTCATAAAAATATGTAATTTCATTTATAATGTGAAAATTCCGTTAAAATGTGAACTGTTTGCCTTGATCTAATTCGCTACCATATGTATATTTTCTATTTTATCAGATGTCAAACCGCGTTCAATTAATAATTCGACACAGTAGAAAAATAAGGTTTCAAATAACTCTTGAGATTATTGGGCACGAAAAAGATCGCTGGCTATTATTACTGTAGATTCGAGTATTTCGTGATACAATTTTACCAAAGATAAGTGATAATTATCGAGCTTCTGATATTGAAATAGCTAAAGTAAAAACATGCGCAAATAAACATGGGGCCATATCTAATCTGATTGTATAACAACTTATCGCAGCTATATTGAGGAAGACTCGGTTCAATTCCTAACTCGGCTTCGATTGGCTAGTTGGCTGACTAACAACTTCTCAATTCAAGTCTCAAGAACGACTCGTTACGATTCAACTAGTCCTTAAACGCGATTTTTCATTTCGGAATTAGGATCAGTTTGAATAAGCTGTAGCTTCAGGCAACAGGTGATACCGTATAGTAACGAAGAAAATGACCCCCAAAATCAGCCCTATCGATGGAGACCTAGTAGATCTTTTGAATAAAACATTTACCGGCCACCATCGTCCTGGTTGGATAAAAGTTGATGGATACACACTACCGAGTTATTACGAAAATTTTGCTGAGGCTATTGAAAATTTCGAAGTTCGGGATGACGACATCTGGATCTCTAGCTTTCCGAAAACTGGTATGGGTGAAGCGATTATAAGTTGAGATACATAATTTCTATTACCTTTATTTCGATCATTGAACAGTGAGTACAATATGATAGCGTAATCCTAACTGATGGCTTTAGGTACGACATGGACACAGGAGATGGTTTGGTGCATCGTTAATGATTTAGACTCCGAGGCAGCGAAAACTTCTCTTTCACAGAGGTTTCCATTTCTTGAGTAAGTGTGCTGATATGATTTAAATTGGTTTTCAGTCTTAGGTGATATTAGATTAGCAATATAAATGTCGTTGATCTATGAGGAGAATATGATTGACTAAATACATGTTTTATCACTTGGACAGAGTCTCTTCTCTGTTTTACGTTGATGATACCATATCGCGGAATCCTGAGGTAGAGATACCAGAGAGTGTTAGAGATAGTGTAAATTTCGTTGACAAACTACCTAGTCCAAGATTCATCAAGACGCATCTTCCGTTTAATTTGCTTCCGCGCCAAATAAGGACTGGAGAAAAAAATCCAAAGATTATATATGTTGTTCGTAACCCTAAGGATACTTGCATATCGTTCTTTCACCATTGTGTACTCCTGGAGGGGTTTCAGGGAAATTTTGATGATTTTATCAATCTCTTCCTCGGAGACAGAGGTTCGTATCTTTCTGGAAATAAATCATCTGTTCATTTTCTATCTTCGCACAAAGATCGACTGAATTTTTTACCTGTTCGACTTTACCAGGTATTATAAATCTGAATATGTTTTCAGTGCATTACGCCCCGTTTTGGGGAAACGCATTGAGCTTTTGGAAAAAGAGGATCAATGACAATGTGCTGTTTCTTAAATACGAGGACATGAAAAAGGTAAGCGACAGCGTAAGAAATGAACATCGTCCGAAACTACTTTCGGTAATAATATCTACTCGTTGATGTTGAATGACTAATCAGACTATTCGTTTTTTTTTTTTTTTTTTTAGGACTTGCCATCGGTGATTAAAAAAACCGCTACGTTTCTTGGTAAGAACTTGACAAGTGATCAAGTCTCTGCTTTAAATGAACATCTAAGTTTGACGAATATGAGAAAAAATCCGGCAGCGAACAACGAGCAGCTTGTAACAGTTCTTCAAGAAATAACGCAGGTCAAACGCGAGGGTGAATTCATACGAAGTGGGACGACCGAACAGTGGAAAACTGATATGACCCCCGAAGTTATTCAACGATTCGACGATTGGACTCGCGAAAATTCAAAGGGTACCGGTCTTTCGATTTAAAAATAAATAAATAAATAAATTACACATTCATATTTTGCAATTCTTATTTTATATGACATTAGTCATATAAATGGTGGCCAAGAAACATGGCAGCAGGGTCTGATTATAGATAAGGTTGAAGTATGTGAAAGGCTAAATTATGCCTCTAATCTTATAAGTGTATGTTTCTAACGATAAGAAAAATTGTGGATAGGGGGCACTATTCTAAATAATAGAACACAATTATGTGTACGATCGGTGGTTTGAACTAATGTTTTTATCATTTACAATACATCGTCAATGGAGTGGACTTAGATAACAAATTAATAACCAAACGTATGAATAACGAATACCAGCAGAAATTGTTGTAATTTTGATGATTATTAGCCAGCTGTGACCTAACAGATCAGATGAATGCTACGTCACATTTCATTAAAAATATTCCTTTCCTATCTCCTAAAAAATGGACGTAGATTATTCACATCATGTGGTGGAAACATTTAGAATTAGAAAATTGTAAGAAAAAAAAAGCAAAATTAACCAAAGTGAAGTAAAAGGCAATTTATACTCGTAGGAGTTCCAACCGGATACTTATGAGGACTTTGGGTAGTGTGGCGATCGCGATGAGTGTAAAATACCGAGCATGCAATTAATAATTGATAATATGAAAAAAATTCCTGGTAAAAACGAGTGCTGTTAAAACTTCCTCCGATATCAACCGCCTTACGTATTACAGCTGTGGATGAAGAAAAAAAATGTTCGACTAAAGTTGGAAATTATATCTTCTACAACATTTATAATAATCTTCAGCCGTGGGACCATCTAAAAAGGGAATATTGTTTAAAAAAAAAAAAAAAAACACTTCTCGAGAAAATTTTTCCAAGGCTCGCCAATGTCGTAAACTCAGAGAATTATTCAGGGAGCCAAAATACTATTCTCAACCAAAAATCAAAACTTCCATAAATTTTGCCCCCAGTCAACTGCCTTTTCTTTCTCTCTGGTGACTGGGTTATAATAAACATCTAACGATAGAGACCGCGCAGATTAAAACTGCGAGGAGAAAGATAAGCACCAATACAGATAGCGACTACTTACACTGAAATGTCAATACTTTTTTTTCGGCGATATTCGGCTCAACGATTCGTGTGTTTGCACACGTAGAATAAGTAGTCATTTACAACTTAGTGCCTTATCAGTTCTATGTTAGTTTCCGATTGACACTGGTCACGTATAGAGACTGGATTGGCTTTCTTCAATTATTGATTAAAAACAGTTATCGCATACATTCTACATCATCACCCAGGTCGAATAATCAGTTATACCGGTCCAAGTCGGAATTAAGATTGAAATGGTGCACGAATTCACCCCAATTCAAGGTGATCTCGCAGATCTCCTGCAAAAGACTATGAAATACAACCAGGCGCACGCTGGTATTGTGAAAGTGGATGGCGTTGTCATGCGGGAGGGTTACAAAAAGTTTGCTGATACTATTGAGAACTTTGAAGTCCGTGATGACGATATTTGGGTCTGCAGTTTTCCAAAAACTGGTAAAAATACTAGGATAATTATTATCAAACTGAGATAAATAAGTCGCTACACATTTTCGATACATTCCGTTGATGGTTCCGTGTGCATACTTTTTTAGGTACGACATGGACGCAGGAGATGGTCTGGTGCATAGCTAATGACTTGGATTTTGAACGAGCCAAAGTTCCCCTTCAGGATAGGTTTCCATTTTTTGAGTAAGCTGACAATAAATTTTTTATTTTTCTTTCGGTTTCTCTGGTCTCGCGCTTTACATTGAAGAAATTTAATAATGATATCCTCGCCACCCAACCCTGATGGATTATTTAAATTGCGAATTTTCGTGTTTCTTTTAATTCGAATAGTTTGTCGCCCCAAGTTGACTTCACGGGAGCCATGCAGCACAATCCTGACCTGAAGCTCCCAGAGTACCTGATCGACAGCGTAAGTTTCGTCGAAAACTTACCAAGTCCTCGATTCATCAAGACGCATCTCCCATTCAATCTCCTTCCACGACAGCTGAGAACAGGCGAAAAGAAACCTAAGATCGTATATGTTGCTCGCAACGCCAAGGATACTTGCATTTCTTATTACCATCATACTAAACTACTCGAAGGTTTTGACGGAGATTTTGAAGATTTTTGCACTCTCTTTATCGGAGATACAGGTGTGTATAAATCGTTAATCAGTTTTCTCTATTCAACACATGTGGTAATATACTCAGTCATTGTTGAATGAAAAGTTTCTAATCTCGATATATTTTCAGTCATTTGGGGACCATTTTGGAATCATGTACTTGGTTACTGGAAGAAAAAAATCGAAGAGAACCTACTTTTCATCAAGTACGAGGACATGAAAAGGGTATTACGCATGCAACATCTGTTATTATTTAACAGTAATATTTAACAGATATATAATATATATAATTTGTTGACTCGTGTCATTTTATCGTATCTAATACAGGATTTGCCCTGGGTAATAAAAAAGACCGCTACGTTCCTTGGTAAGAATTTGACAACCGATCAAGTGTCAACTCTGAGTGAGCACTTGAGTTTCGCACGCATGAAGGCAAACCCAGCTGTGAATTACGATGATCTTGTAGCCACGGCTCGACAAGTCACTAATTCCGAAGAGGAAGGAGCATTTATGCGTAGTGGGAATGTCGATCAATGGAAGACCGATATGACTCCCGAGCGTATTGAGCTGTTCAACAATTGGACTCGGGAGAATTTGAAAGGAACTAGGCTATACTTTTAAAAAATTATGTATGTGTAAATATCCCACCCCAATGGTCTGGAAATGATATGTTTTGTGTACGTTTTAGAATTCATACCGTCTGAATAATCGGTATGCATCTAATCAATTTTTACCACACCTTAATATCCTGATAGTATGATAACTGCTTGTTTTCTCAAGTTGAAAACTACCTTGGTAATCCAATATCAAACCGCCAGATTTCAATCTGTGGCTCTGGAAATTTTTGAATCATGATTAGCATATTCCGAATAAATCATGGACGTAAAAATTGCTGGTTTATAATACCCGTCAAGATTGTGCGGCCGAAAATTCGCTGAAAATTAATATAGATCTATCGATAATTTTCACGTGAGTTAACTAGCTGACAAAGATAAGTACTAATCATCACGATAGCGATCAATCGAGCTAAAAACACTAAAGTGTGAACATCGTGTTCGGCGAAAAGCTCTTTGCCTCGTCAACAGTTCTGAGTTGGTTTCAGTCTTGACATTGCAGGTAACGTACAGGGACTAGATTACGTTTTGTCAATTTATCGTGTTAAACACTTATCGCGTTATACATTGCTACTCAAATCAATAATCAGCTATACTGTGTAGCTTTTTAAATCGGAATCACATTCCAAATGGCACATCAAATCACCCAGTTTGAGGGTGATCTCGCAGATCTCCTCATAAAATCTTTCAAGAACGACTCTGCACCCTTTGGTGATCTCGTAAAAATCGATGGCGTTGTTATGCCAAAGTGCTATGCAAAGGCTATCGATGATATTGAGAATTTTGAAGTCCGCGATGATGATGTCTGGGTCTGCAGTTTTCCAAAAACTGGTAAGAATACCAAAATAATTATTATCGAACTCTGATAATAAATCGTCACACATTTTCGACGCATCAATTTTATGGTTTGAATTTAATATTTATTTAGGTACCACATGGACTCAGGAGATGGTCTGGTGTATCGCTAATGACTTGGACTTTGAACGAGCCAAAGTTTCTCTTAATGAGAGATTTCCATACTTTGAGTGAGTTTGACAATAATTATTAAACATCATTTTGGTAACCTTGTGTTTTGTACTTGGATAAAATTTCATTTACTTTCAATGCTTTATTATTTGAATAGGATATCTACTCTATTTGAATTCCTGACAACCATGCCAGAGAATCCTGACCTTGAGATACCAGAGTTCTCAATAGACAGTGTTAAATTTACCAGGAACTTGCCTAGTCCTCGATTCATTAAAACACATCTCCCGTTCAATCTCCTTCCACGACAGCTGAGAACGGGCGAAAAAAAACCTAAGATCGTATATGTTATTCGAAACGCCAAGGATACTTGTATCTCTTATTATCATCATACTAAATTATTGCAAGGTTTCGACGGAACTTTTGAAGACTTCTGTACTCTCTTTCTCCGAGATGCATGTTCGTATAAATCGTTAATATGTTGTCTGTTTTGCAGCAATTATCGAATCAATAGTTATACTGATTTCAATCAATTTTTAGTAATGTACGCGCCATTTTGGAACCACGCACTTGGATACTGGAAAAAGAGAATCGAGGAGAATGTGCTTTATATCAAGTATGAGGACATGAAGAAGGTGAGGCGCACTCACTTACATTAAGTATGGATTTTCCATATTCGATGTTAATAATTCATTGACTTATATCACATTATCGTATATGATACAGGATTTGCCATGGGTAATAAAAAAGACTGCGACGTTTCTTGGTAAGAACTTGACGACAGATCAAGTGTTAACTCTCACTCAGCACTTGAGTTTCGAAAACATGAAGGTAAACCGAGCTGTGAATAACGAAGACATGGTTGTTCAGGCTCAAGCATTTACCAATTCCAAAGAAGAGGGAAAATTTATGCGTAGCGGGAATGTCGATCAATGGAAAACTGACATGTCGCCTGAAAAGATTGAGCAGTTCGATAATTGGATTCGAGAAAATTTAAAAGGCACTCGTCTGTATTTTTAATAGCTTATAACGTACTTACCAACCCGGGTTGCCTTGTACGAATGATACGTGTAAAATGTAGCAATTTGTGGTAATTATGGCATTAGACCGTATTATATTGATTTATTTTGTGTTTATTATCTAAATATCTATCACGTCACGAAGTATAATATCATAATATCTACTAAATCCTCGATTACAATTATATAATTCATTATAGGTATAAAAATGGAGAATTATTATATAAATCATTCGGTAACACTAGATAAAAATCACAATAATATCATTCTTATATAAGTATGAGGCAGTATATTGATAAGATATAATCTTAAATTAAATCAACAACGACTGAAGCATTTCAAAACTTAAATATCTCTTGATGCCAGGTGTCAAATGATAAATCAAAAGTGGGATTACTTCCATATTGCCTACAAGCCTTATCATATTTCTACTAATATCTCTCTGAGAATATTTTTTGAAAAAAATTGTTGGAGCTTTATCGTCGACACCTTGGTTATGTCATTTTTTTAACTACAATAGGGATGAGATCTGGCATGAGATATTCGCCCAATTCGTAATCGGAGTGCATTGATGTTGAAGGAATACAAGTCACGTCACTTCCGCTTTCTACCAGCAGCACAGCCTGTTCTTGCTTCTTGCGTAGAATTGCTAATCTGAGAGCGCTATATCCCAAGTTGTCTATAGCCCCAGCATTCGCACCGTAATCCAGAAGGAACTTAGCTATCGCCAAGTTCGAAAGAATGACTAAAAAATTGTAATTATAAGTATTTAGCATTGTATGATGACCCTCTCATTAACCTTCGATAAATATAGAACTGAGAAGTACCTGCGATCATTAACGCAGTTCGACCCTGATTATCACGGGACTCGATATTCACACCTGATTCTAAGAGGTATTTTACGCTTTTTATTCTTTCTCCTACAACCGCGTAATATAGACAATTCCATCCTCTCCTGAATCATGGTAAATACAATTTCAATCAATTTTTTCCGATAGGCAGAAATACTGAAAATCGAAAACAACGAAAACACGTTACATATCAATTTTGTGTATGTCAGCACCCCGGCTGATTAACACTTCGAGAACTTCGACGTTTCTTGTCACATAAGAGGCGTGCATCAAAGCAGTCTTTCCGCAGGGTTGGGTGACAGTTGAGTCCAGTTCGACTGGGTACTTGTCCACTAACGTTTCTAGAATTTCTACGTCTCCGCGGTTGATAGCCGCTGTCAACGGCGTTTTCAGCTTTTGCGTGGGATAATGTAGATCCAATTTGGCTCTGTAAAATATGTTTGAACTTTAAATACGTATAACGTATTTCGCAGGGATCAGAATTTGAAATAGAAAAGAGAAGAAAAAAAAAAATTCATGCTAATACTTGCTGCGTGTAAACTCGGTAATTCTCGCCAAAGGTGCAAATCCCACTAGCCTTATAAGCTCTTCTTCATCCGATAAAGTGTCTGAAGTCAAACACATAGTAGCAGATTTAATAGTCTTCCATAGGATCATGTCATTAGATTAAATTTATGCATATGCTGCGGCCAAAGATCGTAAACGATTCATAAATTGCATCAATCAAAGTGATAGTTCACCCGAAACTATTATCCTTTAAATATGTATCACAGAAGCGAAATACGAACTGGTAAAGGTGAACTTCATTGAGGAAGAAGAACTTCAAGTTTCGCAGTTATTCGAAGGTAATATTTTACTCCATCCTTACTGAACAATTTCACTACGCTGTAATGAATTGACGAATTCTGCGAAGAATTCCGTGGCTCTCGGCGATGCGTACTAGTCATTTAAAAATTTTACATCCAACTGTATGGGTACATCGACCAAACGCTGCCCAAGTATAAACTATTGATTCTAATAAATTATGCATCAAGTGTCCAGGGGCACGCTCTGAAATAAATATAACAATCTTTTAGAGTTCTTTCTTGAAGCTCTGTTACGAGAACTTTATATACATATAACTATTGGTCGATATTCATGAGTAGTCTTCTCGTTTGTATTATTCAATACGACTGAAATCGCTTGAAATTTTTAAATTTTCTCTCAATTCTGCGTCAAAGCACGATTAAATTCTATGTTTCTTATTTACAGACTGGGCTATCATGATAATCTGTCACTCACCGCTAAGAAACGGGCTGGTATATTTGTGCAAAAATTTAACTAGATAAGAAGTATCTGCTGTATCAGAGTAAATATTCTGAGATGTTGTTTCATACGTTACTATAAAGTCGTGGAATGGGGCTTACGATTTTAGATGTAAAATAAACTGGAGTTTGCTAGAAACGAGCACCTAGATGTGAACGGAATGGCGCATCAAATAAACCCTGTCGACGGAGAACTGGCAGATCTATTGAATAAAACTCTCACAAATCACGCTCGCCCAGGCTACGTAAAAGTGGATGGAGTTATTATGCCGGATAGTTACAAAATCTTTCCCATTGCAATTGAAGACTTCAAAGTCCGCGATGACGATATTTGGGTCTGCAGCATGCCAAAAGCGGGTAAGGATCCGATAGTCAAAGTAATCTAGCGTTTTTTAGAGAGCATTTTAAATCAGCATCAGAAAGTTATTAATTCTACGAGTTCTGCTACGATATCTACAAAAAGTTCTGCATATTTTTTTTAAGGTACGACGTGGACACAGGAGATGGTCTGGTGTATCGCTAATGAGTTGGATTTTGAACGAGCCAAAGTACCCCTTACGGACAGATTTCCATTTCTCGAGTAAGTTGAAAGATGACATTTTAATTTGTTCCTGGATAACCATTTACGTTTTCTGCTCCGAATAGGTTTTCTTATCTAATTGGCAAGACGGAGAATATGGGACAAAACCCTGACATGGATATTCCAGAGCATACTAGAGACAGTGTCAGTTTCGTTGAAAAATTTCCCAGTCCTCGTTTCATCAAGACGCATCTTCCATTCGAACTACTACCGCAGCAGCTAAGGACTGGACAAGTGAAACCGAAGATCATATACGTTTTTCGTAACGCTAAGGATACTTGCATCTCCTATTTTCATCATTGTAAACTCCTGTATGGGTTCAGAGGGAATTTCGAGGATTTTTGCACTCTCTACCTCGGCGATACAGGTACAGATATACCAGCATATCTACTAGAGTGAAAACTTATACTTTTTAGTGAAGGTGTACAAGATTGATTGAATAATCGACTCTGCAGACTGCTAATTGGTATTTTGAACTTATTTTCAGTGACTTATGCACCGTTCTGGAAACATGTGTTAGGTTACTGGAATAAGAAAGACGACGACAACGTGCTGTTCCTCAAGTACGATGACATGAAAATGGTACCTCAACGATATTAGTAGTAGCTCTATCAATTATCTCATAAAGAGATACCATACTGAGCCTATGTTAGCTACAAAATTTTTTAAAAAATTCATTGATTGACGGCATCTGACCATTTGTGAAAAGTTAAACATTGTAACTATTTTTACAGCTAATAAATCTGTTGCATTTCATAGGATTTGCCATCGACGATAAAGAGAACTGCCACGTTTCTTGGCAAGACCTTGACTAACGATCAAGTGTTAGCACTAGTCGAGCACCTGAGTTTCTCTAGTATGAAGAAAAATCCAGCGGTTAATAACGAACAGCATGTAGCTGTCGTGCAAAAAGTAACGAAGGTTAAACAGGATGGAAAATTTATGCGGAGCGGAAATGTCGATCAGTGGAAAACAGTCATGAACCTGGAGATTATTAAGCGATTTGACGACTGGACTCAAGAAAATTTGAAGGGTACGAGTCTCTCGATTTAAAAACTTCGCATTGATCATCGAACTCTGATTTCTAGTTTTAAACTTCTCATCTATTATGGTTGATATGATCTGCTACAGGTTTTACGATTTCATTAGTTTTTGTGGCCTAAACTATCGGCCATCGGTATTAAATGTTTCCATCAATAAATTTCTTACCTATATTTATTCTTGAATAACGATTATATAATATTAATTGCGTAGCGTTGAATGGTTTTTGATGTATGTACACATACATACATACCACAGTATCTGAAAATCATGTTTGTAATGAATTTGCAGATCGTTTAATTTATTTTAATCTCAGAATCTGAGAAATTATAGATAAAGACGTATTATAAGGACATTGAAATAAATAAGCATTCGGATAATTCAGAAATAAACTTTTAATATCTTTTCCGTTTTGGCGAACAGTTTTCCAATTCTACCCAATTATGCGGAATTTCTCATGTTATAAGACGTTCTGAATTCCATCGTCCCACTCTGGGCATCGGTCAGAATCGAACGAAAGTGTGAAATCCTTAGGTCCCTGGCAAAATTAGTGCGCCTTATTACATGCAACTTGCGGATCCTTCTTTGCGCTTTTTGTAGTTCTGGAGTTTTACGCCCGATGGCGCCACCAGCGTGAACTGACCTACGACAACGGTACCCACCGTGCCGCGCCACTCGAAGGAACGAGGTGCTACGAGGTTCAGTGACCCTTGCGGTGTCGACGAGTGAAGATGTCGAGTGTGAGAACTTTCTGTAACAGGCGTCTGTAATCAGGATCCGTCGAACGCAGAAAACTTGTGTAATTAATTGACTTACGTGCTCCTTGACAAAGTGAAATTTCTCTCGATCAGTGAATGGTGTAAATTATCGCAAATATATATGTATAATCCCCGTATATCTCTTCATGGCTTCCTATTGTTTGTGTCAAAGGTTGTTTCGCGGCTGTTAAAGCATAGTGTCGCCTTCGAAACTATTTTTGTGTACGGCCAGATAATATAATGAATGAAATTCGACTACTCCTCGAATCCCGGTCATCTACCTTGGATGTCCAGCGTCGCCGGGTTAGTCAACAATTTGTAGGCTATGGTTCGAAAAAGCTGACATCAACATTGGACGCAGGTGAGTTTTCAATATAAAGGAGTTTGTAATCGCTATTTTATCAACGGTAAACAATTTTAGACAATGGCTACAACTTTGAGAATTTCCAAAGTTTGTTTATAACAAGAAATATCTCGTTAACAATCAGCCAAAACACAAATGAAATCATTCGGCATCGTGCGACGCGTACGATGAGTAGAAATTTTTGGATTTTTAAGAATAACGATATACCCGAAATTCTAGCTGAAACGCATTTTTTTCGACAGATTTTACACGTTGCGTATTTCCATATTTATGTTTTTCAATCAACAAAGTCAGTAACAATTCGATTACTACGAGCAGACTTTAGTTGTAATGAGGGAAATTGTTTATTTTCAAGTATATTCTATTCGTACCCGCAAATAATGTCATGAAAAGCTAAATTTTTCACGAACCTAACCTCTCGTGCCTGTTTCGATTATACGTACGCGATCATGTTACATTTAATAAACTTGTATGTCGGTGAAAAACTTGCAAAAGTTGTCATCTTGTTGTACCAGTAATAACACAACTACCGTCAATTTGACAATATAATTCAAAGTTTCTTATTCCTCAGAATTATTTGCTTCATTGCCGGTGCCGCAACTCGCAAAGCTCAACCTGATTTGTCAAATTTGATGGATTTGAGTTGATAAATTCTTTCTGGAAGAATACTTGTTCCCTAGTTTAACCTTTTATTCAATTTTTCAACAGCATAATTGTTCAGCGTAAAGCAGAACAGTACCAGCACACCCTTCGAATGCCTAGGTTCTGCCCAATATTTGGTTGGAGTTGCACGCGAACCAAAGCTAATCCTGATTGAACAGTCACCCAGCACAATGGTAAGCTTTATATTACACCAGCCAAAGATCTTATCTAATTGTGTATAGTAACAGAGCAATCAATGTTGAAATGTATACTATTGTCCAATACCTAGACAACGTATATCTCTGGTTACGAGGATGTTTGTTTTTATGTTTGCAATTATTTTCTCGTGTTTCAGAATTGAAGAGGGAACATAAGAACCAATCTGTTGGCAGTTACATGTACCACTTCCCCGTCTGCATCGTCGGCAGCCCAGAATACTTTCATAGAAACTTGGTATTTCTGAGATGCGAGGGATACGGTACAGACGACATAATAATCCTGATGGTAATATATCGATGTGATTCTCGTTATACTTATATATCTTACTGTAGGGTGGGTCTAGGAGAGACAAAATGCTTGATTCCTTGAAACGTGAGTAACTTCTTCTTTTTTAATGATAAGTAGAATGCAATTGACAAAAGTAAGAGACTATGAATCAATCTCAAGAAAATATATATTATCTTCATTTAGTTCATTAAAATGTAGACTTGCCTTGCAATAGGGAAATATTTAAATAACGAGGGCAGGAATTCAGAGGATTGCGAATCAATACAAATGTAGATTATTATTGAATCGATTAGGGATCAAACTTATTGTTTTTTTTTTTGTTTTTTAAATAGAGTACAATTTACCATTGGTTATATATTACAATTGTGTCTCGGGTACTGGTCATAACAATTGATGGATTGAAAAAGGTAATCATATGTGCAGCATATTTGTATTAACACATTGAAGTTCTTGCTTTTGTTGAAAATGGTTTGAGATTCATATTAGGTACATTTTAAAACGGTTGATACAGGCTTACAAAATGAATCATAAGATACCTTATAATAGATTCGATTAACAAAACGATAATATCACTAACAACGTTCAGATCTATGAAGAGAGACTGTTGGAAAATCTTTGGTTCCTAATCGAAAATATTTACCTAAATAACACGTCAAGCTTATTTATCCATTGTATTTTATGCTTATCTTATTTTTATATTCGCAGGGATTCTTCAACAAGGCAAACCAGCTCATGCCCATCTTCAACAGACCTGCATCAAAATTCTACAGAACAACGATTCTCATCAGGGACTGAAGCAGTCGAATCGTCGTGGGAACAGCTGCTAGACAAGTTTGCGCTGCGAAGTGTAACAAAACTAGTATAAGCGTATAGTTTTCAGCCGTGTCACATTTAGTCTGTAATTATGGTTCACCTCCTTGAAATTCATTTCCATAAAATTTCGCATCCAATCTAATAATCAATTTAGTTAAAAACGTCGTGTAGAGTACAAGCTGAGCTAGTATCAGTCAGCAGACTTTATAACACAGTATTATGCGTGATAAATATTGGAACATTATTTTATTAACCATATGCTTTTTATCACAGCTTCTGCTGCTCGTTCTGCGGAGGATGAAAATTATTAGATATTTAACAACAGAAAATGATTATACAAATTGCCGTACAGAAACAGAGACCAGAGAACAACACCTTTGTATCATTATATTTGCTCGTTCGATTGATTATATCTCGATAAATTCGAAAAACAAATATAACGTGGCACTGTGGTAGAATAAATGATTGTTACAAACTATTTGTTAAACCTATAAGTTACAATACGTAAACTCGTTATTGTAATGTAGGACTGCTTAGAATCAGCGGCAGATTAAACATGGGTAAATGTGAGAGATTGAAATACTTGAATCAGCTATCACGATATGAAATATTTGCAATACCTAAGCAAGTAATGGCGCATAATGTATACACTTATGATATAAATATATCCAGCAATACTCCACTCGTTTGTAACTGTTTGCAGTGAACGGAAAATAGATCATTTAGAGATCCATGAAATGGAGAGTGTCATAAATATATTTCAGCAGCATGTAATTGTAGTGTGACAAATTATTTGACTATTCACGCGGCGAACTTTCATTGTTGGATAATCATTGTCAACGAAAACTGTATTGAAAATAATAATTTATTCTCTGTTAGTAATTTCGGTGTGAAAAATTGAAATGAACAGCCCGCTTTACGAGACTAGATCAATGTGCAAATAATCTACTCGGTAATTATACCTTTGACTTGTATAATTCATCACGACAGGGATTACTTCAAAGTATAATTATAGTTTTACTGTAGACTAGTTATAATTTTATTGAAAAATAATTCGTACATGACGTGGATATTATAAAAATGCCAAATATTACACGATTATATTACTATCGCACTTGAATCTATATTTGAATGAAATAATCGTGTATTGAAATTGTTGATCTAATGGATACGCATTATTATAGTAAACCGTTGTATTCTTTATTAGATATCCTACGAGAAATTGTGACCACAATTTTCCCTTTCATTGCTTAGAAATCAAAATCATGACAATGGGATTTCGGTTAGGATAGAGGCTACAGAGACTGGGGACAGTTTGTTAAAAGGCGTGATATTGTATACGTATATGTCGTTGATATGTTGTTATGCATATACGTATTTGATACGCCGAATATATTTCAATTAATATTATTATTTATTATTATACATCAATAAACGGACGATCCGATTGCCTCAATAGGAATAAATGGTGTGCCTCGTTGTACGCAACCCGCGGATCATTTTACGCTCTTTATAGTGTCATAGTTCCCTACCCGATGGCGCCACCAGCACGAACTGACCTACGACAACGGTAACCCCCACCCCGTAGTCGGAACCCAGCGCTGGCAGTGCTACGAGTTCAGTGAACTCCGGGACGTCGACGAGTCGAGGTGGTGCGTGCGTGAGTAGCTCTCTGAAAACATGTGTAACTAATTAACCAACGTGCTCCTTGATAAAGTGAAGTTTCTCGCGATTAGTGAATGGTGTAAGATATCGCAGATATATATGTATAATCCCCGTATATCTCACATAGTTTCCTAGTGTCCGTCTCGAAGGTTAAAAAAGCATATCGACGCCTCGGAAACTAACTTCGTGTACGGCCAGATAATATCGTGAATGAAATTCAACTACTCGCCAAAACCCGATCATCTACCTCGGATGTCCAGCGTCGTCGGGTCAGTCAACTATTGGTCGGCTGCGGTTCGAAAAAGCTGACATCGACGAAGGCACATTGGACGCGGGTGAGTTTTCAATAAAATGTAGTTTGTAATCATTATTTTACCAACGATAAATAATTTTAAACCATGGCTACGACTTTAAGAATTTTCAAAGTTTGTAACAAGAAATATCTCGTTAACAACTAGCCAGAACAAACATCAAATCATTCGGCACCGTGCGATGTGTAATAATGCATTACGATGAGTAGAAATTTCTCCATTTTTCTGTACCAGTTACGTCGATACCTACTTACGTTGATCAATCAACAAAGTAATTATAATAACTATTCGATTGCTACAAGCAGAATTTGGTTGTAATCAGAGGAATTGTTTATTTTCAAGTATATTCTGTCTGTACCCGCGATTAACTGCGTGAAAATCTAGATTTCCTGCAAACATAACCTCTCGTGCCTGTTTTGAATATACGTACGCGACAGTTAATAAACTTGTATCTCAGAGGAAAAACTTGCCAAAATTGTCATCTTGTTGTACCAATAATGATACACCTACCGTTAAGTTGACAATATAATTTCAAGTTTCTCGTACCTTAGCATTATTTGCTTTATTGCCGGTTCCGCAACTCGCAAAGGTCAACCTAATTTGTCAAATTTAATCCATTTGAGTCGATGAAATCTTTTCGGGAAAATACTTGTACTCTAGCTTAAGTTTTTATTCAATTTTTCAACAGCATAGTTGTTCAGCGTACAGTAGACAGTGCCAGCAGACACTTTGAATGCATAGGTTCTGCCTACTATGTGGTCGGAGTTGCACGTGAACCAACGCTACCTAGTTAGTCCTGAATTAACAATCACCCAGCACAATGGTAAGCTTTATACTATACCAGCCAAAGATCCTATCTAATTGTGTATATTGGCATAGCAATCGATGTTAAAACGTATTCCACTGTCCGATACCTAAACAGTACGTATCTCTAAATGCGACGATGTTTAGTCTTATATTCGCAATTATTTTCTCATGTTTCAGAATTGAAGAGAGGAAGTGAGATCCGGACTGTTGACGTGCCGAGTCACCTGTACCACTTACCCGTCTGCCTCGACGGCACCCTTGGATACTTTCATGGAAACTTGGTATTTCTCAGATGCGAGGGATACGATACAGATGCCGTAATAATCCTGAAGGTAATATATCGATGTGATTCTTGTCATAATTGTATATCTTACTGTAGGATAAGTCTAGGAGAGACTAAATGCTTTATTCCTTGAAACACGAGTAACTTCTTTCGTTTCAATGACACAAGTCGAGTGCAATTGACAAAAAAAAAAGACTATGAATAAATCTCAAGAAAATATATAATATCTTCATTTAGCTCATTGAAATGAAGACTTGCCTTGCAATAGGGAAATATTTAAATAACAAGGGTAGGAATTCAGAGGGTTGCGAATGAATGCAAATGTAGATGACTATTGAATCGATTAGGCATCACATTTATTTTTATCAAGTAGAATACAATTTAATATTGGTAATAAATTGCTTTCGAATCTCACGTACTGGTCATAAGAATTAATGGGATTGAAAAGGTTGGTCATTTATGCAGGGTATTCATAGTAATACACTAGAGTTCTTGCTTCTGTTAAAAATTATTTAAAGTTTATATTAGATGTAAAAACGGTTGTTACAGTATTACAGAATGAATCATAAGATACCTTATAATCGATACGCTTAACAAAACGATAGTATTATTGACAATGATCAGATCTATTAAAAGAGACAGTTTGAAAATCTTCGGTTCATAGTCGAGAATATTTGCCTGAATTACACGTTAAGCTTATTTATCCAATGTATTTCATGTTGATCTTATTTTTATGCTTGCAGAGGTATTATTCAACAAGACTAACAAGCTCCTGCCCATCTTCAACGAACCTGCTTCAAAACTCTACCGAACAACTATTCTCATCAGGGACTGGAGCAGTCGAAACGTCGGGGGAATAGTTGCCAGATAACTTTGGGCTGCGAAGTGTAACAAAACTAGTATAAGCATATATAGATTTCAGCCGCGTTGCATCTAGTCCGTAATAACGATTTGCCCACTTAAAATCAATTTCAATGAAATTTCGCATTCAATATAATGATTACTTTCGTTAAAAACGTCATGTAGAGTACAAGCTGAGCTAGTATCAACAATTTTCAGTCAGCAAGCTTTATAACGTAGCATGTGACTGACAAATGTTGAAACATAATTTTGTTATATGTGACTAGTAACAGCCATAGGCTTTGTTATCATCAAAAACAAATATAACGCGGCATTGTGGTGAAATAAATGTTTTAATACAAATTATTTGTAGAAGCTATAAGTAGCAATACGTAAACTCGTTATTGTACTGTAGGACGCTCTAGCTGAGTAGTTCATATGGTAATATTATAATGGGACAGCAAACAGACTTTCAACATTTCAGGATAGATAAGAATTCATGATATCTGATTTAATATGGAAAATATATTATATTGTCTTTTGTCGGTGGGCGCTGATCTCAAAGTTAGAACTTTTCTGATTACCTCTGCCAAAAATGTTTTTATCTGTTCGAACTCCTTGTATTTATGAAAAAAATAGTCGGATCAGAATCAGCCTTTTAACATTGAAAAGACTTTCAATATTATAGTATAGATGAGAATTCGTAATAATATAACATGAAAAATATATTATATTGTCTTTTGTCACTGGGCGCTGACCTAAAAGTTAGAACTTTTCTAATTACCTCGGTCAAAAATTTTCCTATCCGTCGAGACTCCTTGTATTTATAAAAAAAAAAAATAATCTGATTAGAATCAGTGGCAGATTTAAGATGAAAATCAATTATTACTCCCAGATATTTATAGTTTTATACTCTTCAAGAGATTATTATGTATTTTAATTTCAACATGGTCAGGTACACTGTCACAGTAACTTTCAAGTGTAATATATACAGTCTTGTCAAATTTAACGATAATCTATTGACAACTGGCCAGTTTGCAACACGCTCTAATAGGGCATTAATTTTCTTGATTGCTTCAGCTCATGAATTCTTACCGGAAATAATAGCTGTATCATCAGCATAAGCTGTCCCCGAATCATTTGTCATTTCATCAATTAAATCATTAACATACACAATAATTAGCAATGGACCTAGTTTGGTTCCTTACGGCACACCAATACCTGTATTTTGATAATTGCTGACCGTATATTTTTAACTCTAACTCTCTGTTGCCTATTAGTAAGATAACTCGATAGTAGAGTATAGACAATTCCCCCCTCAAACCATATCTATATAAATTCTGTAATAATATTCCATGATCCAGCGTATCAAAAACTTTGGCTAAGTTCAAGAACGTAACAATTGTTGGAATATTCTTATCAAGATTATTATTTATTTTACTCGTCAACGTTTTTGAAGCATCTTTCTTCCCTAAATTTTTTAAAAAGTCATTGCTGGTTAGATATTAGTTTATTACTCCTTATAAAATTAGAAAGTCTTTTGTACATAGTCTTTTCAAAAATTTCGGCTAGCTTTGAAGTCAGAGAGATCGGTTTATAATTCTCAGCCGTGCACCTTGGTTTTGCTTTAAATATCGGCACAATTTCAGCTTTCTTTAAAGCATCCGGCCATATTGCTTGCCTGATACACTGGTTAAATAGGAATGGTAGGGGATTTGCTCTATAGTTGATTATTGTTTTTAATACTTTTGAACTAATATTATCAACTCCACCTGGTTTAATTTTCATGTCTTCAATTATACTTTTAATTTCTAATGAATTAGTACATTGCACAAACATTGTTTCATCATTCATTATCGCTAGACCTAATCTTTCATTACTTTTGGTTATAATTTTATCCCTTAACAAACTTTCAACCATACAAAAATATTTCTTCATATTTTCACCTACGTCTTCATTGCTCTCAACTTTTATATTATTATTATCATCAATATAATCAAATTCATTGTTACTTGTTTCCTTTTTACAAATTTTATTATTCATAATATACCACAATTTCTTGGGATTTCTGCAATTATTCTCAAGTAGCTTTTCTTTAAACTTAAACTTAGCATCTTTGATAACTCTATCTAATATTTTTGTATAATGTTTGTATCTATTCTGACATTCAGTATTTATTGGCTGCACTTTGCATAAATTATACAACTGTTCTTTAGTATTGCACGAAACAATTATAGCTTTAGTAATCCATCTTTTCATAGGCATATTGCTAAATTTCATTCTATTCCAATAATTATTCATTTTCCACATATTCACGCAATTTTTTATTTCGCCAATAATGGAGTTAGTAGCCAAATTAGGATCTAGAAATAACAATTCATTCCATTTAACATTACCAGCAATCTTTTCCAACTTACCACAATCAATGTAATCATTATATTCATAAGTAAACTTAAGCATGACAAAAATTATAGACTCGATGTATCTAAATCCAGTAAGTTAATGTCGTAATCACGTATGATCAAGTGATATTTACTGTTCTTAGATTCTTTCAAAAATTTCTTAACGTTCATAACAAATTCCATTTTATATATAGCATGAGATCTATAAAGCGCTGATATTTTACTACACATGCCATCATTAGTTTTAAGCTTGGAATGTGGAATCCTCAATTTTCGCGATTCCTTGACATACGTACTCTCATTAAATGAGCCCTTAATGTATATTACAATTCCATCCGCTTTTGTTTAGTCTACCACTATTATAAAAAATCTTACAGCCTCCTAACTTATAATAATTACAGTATTCCAGATTCCAGGTTTCAACACGCACACACAATATTCTCACTGTAGACTAGTTATAATTTTATTGGAAAATAATTTGTACACGATGTGGATATTATAAAAATGCGAAATATTACATGACTATATTACGATCGCACTTGAAGCTATAATATTTAAATAAAAGAATCGTGTATTGAAATTGTTGATCTAATGAACACGCATTATTATAGTAAACCGATGTATTCTTTTGTTGGATATCCTACGAGAAATCGTGACCATACTTTCCTCTTTCATTGCCTAGAAATTAAAATAATTAAAATACCATTTTGCACTCCTACCCGTCTCGGCACGGGGTGCCAAATGGTATCGCCATCTCGCGGTGCAGTGCATGAGCTAGATTGCAAAAAAATCAGCGCACCGTTGAAGAAGGAACACTGACCTACGGTACGTACCTGTCGTAGGTTCAGTCGTCTTCCTGGCGTCGAAGAGTTCACATGGGTAGGTTCTGTGACGATTTCAATAGACATCTTATTAGACATATTTCGAACACAAGAAAGTTGACGCGTGTTAGACATATGGTAGGATATTGAACAAGCAGTACGTGAGTTCTTAGGTTATTTCTGTCTGGCAATCGAACCACTGGCGCGACTGCCAGACAAAAATCAAGAGAAAAATCTCTGTCTGACGAGATGTTGTTTATACTATGGAAACTTGTACGGGAGAAAGCAAATAGAGATATCCTTAAGAATTTGCGATGCGTATATGAATATGCATATTTATTTATAAGAAATAATTACAAATTGTACCTAACATGACATAACGTTGACGATATTGTATTGATCCTGCAGCAATAAACTCCCAGATATACGTATAATTAATGACTTTGTTATTTTTCACTCTCCCCTTCCTACGTTTCTCTATTTCAGGTATTGAATAAGGTAAGTGAATCTCAATGATAGTAAGAAGACACGGCGCAATTTCAATAAATTTAAATGAAATTAAAATCGAGCGCCTTATTATATGCAACCCGCACGCCGTCGGTGCTTTTGAGATTTTTGTTGCGTCAATCAGGCGCACCGATTTTTCGACTTAGAGAAATTTTAAGTCGAAAAATTGGTGCGCCTAATTGACGCAACAAAAATCTCACAAGCACCGACGTCGTGCGGGTTGCATATAATAAGGCGCTCGAATTTTTAAATAAAATTAAAATCGAGCGCCTTATTATATGCAACCCGCACGACGTCGGTGCGTGTGAGATTTTTGTTGCGTCAATCAGGCGCACCGATTTTTCGACTTAGAAAAATTTTATGTCGAAAAATTGGTGCGCCTAATTGACGCAACAAAAATCTCACAAGCACCGGCGTCGTGCGGGTTGCATATAATAAGGCGCTCGAATTTTTAAATAAAACTAAAATCGAGCGCCTTATTATATGCAACCCGCACGACGTCGGTGCTTGTGAGATTTTTGTTGCGTCAATTAGGCGCACCAAATTTCGACATAAAATTTCCCTAAGTCGAAAAATCGGTGCGCCTGATTGACGCAACAAAAATCTCACAAGCACCGGCGTCGTGCGGGTTGCATATAATAAGGCGCTCGAATTTTTAAATAAAATTAAAATCGAGCGCCTTATTATATGCAACCCGCACGACGTCGGTGCTTTCGAGATTTTTGTTGCGTCAATTAGGCGCACCGATTTTTCGACTTAGAAAAATTTTATGTCTAAAAATTGGTGCGCCTAATTGACGCAACAAAAATCTCAAAAGCACCGACGGCGTGCGGGTTGCATATAATAAGGCGCTCGAATTTTAAATAAAATTAAACGTCTAATCAGGCATGCATTCGTATAGATGTGTCTCGTTGTGCATGTCTTATTCGTTCAAGTTATTTTGAGATTTTACAATTATTAAAATTCACTTACCTTATTCAATACCTGAAATAGAAAAACGCAGGAAGGGAAAAGTGGAAAATAACGAAGTAATCAATTATACGTATATCTGGGAGTTTATTGCTGCAGCATCAATACAATATCGTCAATGTTATGTCATGTTATGTACAATTTGTAATTATTTCTTATAAATAAATATGCATATATACGCATCGCAAATTATCAAGGATATCTCTATTTGCTTTCTTCCGTACAAGTTCCTATAGTATAAACAACATTTCGTCGGACAGAGATTTTTCTCTTGATTTTTGTCTGGCACTCGCGCCAGTGGTTGGATTGCCAGACAGAAATAACTTACAAATTCACGTACTGCTTGTTCAATATCCTACCACACGTCTAATACGCGACAACTTTCCCGTGCTCGGAATATTTCTAATAAGATATCTAATAAAATCGTCACGAAAACCTCCCCATGTGAACTCTTCGACGCCACGAAGACGACTGAACCCATGAATGTTGTGAATACCGTAGGTCAGTATTCCTTCTTCAACGGTGAGCTGATTTTGCTGCAATCTAGCTCATGCATTGCACCGCGAGATGGCGATACCATTTGGCACCCCGCGCCGAGACGGGTAGGAGTGCAAAATGGTATTTTAATGATTCTAATTTCTAGGCAATGAAAGAGGAAAGTATGGTCACGATTTCTCGTAGGATATCCAACAAAAGCATACAACGGTTTACTATAATAATGCGTGTTCATTAGATCAACAATTTCAATACACGATTCTTTTATTTAAATATTATAGCTTCAAGTGCGATCGTAATATAGTCATGTAATATTTCGCATTTTTATAATATCCACATCGTGTACAAATTATTTTCCAATAAAATTATAACTAGTCTACAGTAAAACTATAATTATACTTTGAACCAGTCCCTGTCGCGATGAATTATACAAGTCAACGGTAAAATTACTACGTAGATTATTTGCATATTGATCTTCTTTCGAGAAGCGAGCTGTTTATTTATATTTTTCACATAGGAATTACTAACAGAGAATAAATTATTATTTTCAACACAGTTTTTGTTGACAATAATTATCCAACAATGTAATTTCGCCGCGTGAATAGTCACATAATTTGTCACACTACAATTACATGCTGCTGAAATATATTTATGACACTCTCTATTTAATAGATCTCTAAATAATCTATTCTCCGTTCACTGCAAACAGTTACAAACGAGTGGAGTATTGCTGGATATATTTATATTATAAGTCATGCGCCATTACTCGTTTAGGTGTCGCGAATATTTCATATCGTGCTAACTAATTCAATTATTACAATCTCACACATTCACTCATGTTAAATGTGCCGCTGATTCTAATCAGACTATTTTTTTTACAAATACAAGGAGTCTCAACAGATAGGAATATTTTTGGCAGAGCTAATTGGTAAAGTTCTCACTTTGAGGTCAGCGCCCAGCGCCAATTGACAATATAATATATTTTTCATAATGTATTATTGTAAAATCTAATCTAGTCTGTGAGATTAAAAGTCCTTTCGCTGTACGATTATAATGTTACCATGTGAACGATTCAGCCATAGCGTCCTACAGTACAATGACGAGTCTATCTATTGCTACTTATAGCTGCTACTAATAATTTGCATCAACACATTTATTTCACCACAGCGTCGCGTTGTATTTGTTTTTCAAATTTGTCGAGGTATAATCAATCAAGAGAGCAGATTCAATCTTACAAAAGTATTGTTTAGTCCATTATATTTAGTCTACTTGAGGAAATGTAACAATTTTGGGACACCAACCTCGTGTCTTTGTCTCGTTGTTTGTACGACAATTTATAAGATTACTTTATATGTCTCAAATGGGTTGCGGCAAGAATGATAATTTTTTAGTCCTACACAGAGTGAGCAGCGAGCGCTACGATAAGAAAGCCTATGGCTGATACTAGTCACAGATAATAAAATTATGTTTCAACATTTGTCAGTTATATGCTATGTTATAAAGTCTGCTGACTGAAAATTGTTGATACTAGCTCAGCTTGTACTCCGCACGACGTTTTTAACGAAACTAATTATTAGATTGGACGCGAAATTTTATTGAAACTGATTTCAAGTAGGTAAACTGTACACTTTTGAATAAGATATGAAATTTACAACACATTTGACATAGAATGTCATAGGAAATTTGGAAAACTAGGTATATGAAATGACAGTTCATGCCCTTGTATAGTAAAGTTAATAATTGAACATTAATTCTCACACACTGATGTGGAAGTTTTGAGGACTCGTCAAGAATTTTTCAAACACGCAACGCGATAATAAAATTTTTTGAGTGATAATTATATATGAATATAATTGTACAAATATACCGGCATAGTAATATTACTAGTCAATACTTTCATTTTCGAAACACCACTCCATTAATTTTCAATACTGCATTTGAAATTTCATAAACGGTATCTACAATAAAAAAAACTTCCAATCTTATACTAGTTTTGTTGCACTTTGCAGCACAAGTTGTCTAGCAGCTGTTTCCACGACGCTTCGACCGCTCCAATCCCCGATGAGAATAGTTGTTCTGTAGAATTTTGAAGCAGCTTTGTTGAAGATGGGCAGAAGCTTATTTGCGTTGCTGAAGAATCCCTGCGAATATAAAAATAAGATAAACATGAAATAAATTTGATAAATAAGCTCGACGTTTTATTCAGGCAAATATTCTCGATTAGGAACCGAAGATTTTCCAACAGTCTCTCTTCATAGATCTGATCTTTGTCAGTGATATTATCGTTTTGTTAATCGAATCTTTTATAAGCTATCTTATGAATAATTTTGTAAGCCCGTATGAACCGTTTTTAAATGTACCTTATGTAATCTTTAGACCATTTTCAACAGAAGCAAGAACTTTAATGTGTTAGTACAAATATGCTGCACATACGATTATCTTTTTCAATACCGTCAACTGTTATGACCAGTACCCGAGACTCGAAAGTAATTTATAACCAATATTAAATTGTATTCTATTGAAAAAAAAACAATAAATTCGATGTCCAATCCATTTAATAGTAATCTACATTTGTATTCATTTGCAACCCTCTGAATTCCTGCCCTCGTTATTTAAATATTTCCCTATTGCAAGGCAAGTCTACATTTCAATGAGCTAAATGAAGATATTATATATTTTCTTGAGATTTATTCATAGTCTTTTTTTTTGTCAATTGCACTCGACTTGTGTCATTGAACCGAAAGTTACTCGTGTTTCAAGGAATAAAGCATTTAGTCTCTCCTAGACTTATCCTACAGTAAGATATACAAGTACGAAGAGTATGATATTACCTTCAGGATTATTATGGCATCTGAACCGTGTCCCTCACATCTGAGAAATACCACGTTTCCGTGAAAGTATCCTGGAGTACTGTCGAGGCAGATGGGTAAGTGGTACAGGAGACTTGGCACGTCAACAGTCTAGATCTCATTTCCTCTCTTCAATTCTGAAACATGAGAAAATAATTCCGAACATCAACTGTTATGGCAAGTACCAGAGACTCGAAAGTAATTCATAACCAATATTAAATTGTAATCTGTATAAAAGAAAGCAATAAATTTGATCCCTAATCGATATAATAGTAATCTACGTTTGTATTGATTTGCAACCCTCTGAATTCCTGCCCTTAGTATTTAAATGTTTCCCTATTGCAAGGCAAGTCTACATTTCAATGAACTCAATGAAGATAATATATATTTTCTTGAGATTTATTCATAGTCTCTTACTTTTGTCAATCGCACTCTACTTATGTCATTGAAAAGAAAGAATTTACTCGTGTTTCAAGAAATCAAGCATTTTGTCACTTCTAAACTTACCCTACAGTAAGATATACAATTATGACAAGAAACACATCGATATATTACCTATAAGATTATTATGGCATCTGAACCATATCCCTTGCATCTGGGAAATACCAACTTTCCATGAAAGTATCTAAGGATGCCGTCGAGGCAGACGGGTAAGTGATACAGGTGACTCGGTACGTCAACAGTCCGGATCTCATTTCCTCTCTTCAATTCTGAAACATGAGAGGATAATTGCGAATATAAGACCAAATATTGTTGCATCTAGAGATATGTACTGTCTAGGTATCCGACAGTGGAATACGATTTCACATTGATTGCTCTGTCAATATACACAATTAGATAGGATCGTTGGTTGGTATAATATAAAGCTTACCATTGTGCTGGGTAACTCTTAATTCAGGACTAACTAGGTAGCGTTGGTTCACGTGCAACTCCGACCAAATAGTGGGCAGACCTATGTATTCAAAGTGTCTGCTGGCACTGTTCTGCTGTACGCTGAACAATTATGCTGTTGAAAAATCGAATAAAAGGTTAAGCTTGGGAACAAGTATTTTCCCGAAAAGATTTCATCGACTCAAATGGATTAAATTTGACAAATCAGGTTGACCTTTGTCAGTTGCGGAACTGGCAATAAAGCAAATAATGCTAAGGTACGAGAAACTTGGATCTATATTCTCAAATTGACGGTGATTGTATTATTATTGGTACAACAAGATGACAATTTTGGCAAGTTTTTTCTCTGAGATACAAGTTTATTAACTGTCGCGTACGTATATTCAAAACAGGCACGAGAGGTTATGTTTGCAGGAAATTTAGATTTTCACGCAGTTAATCGCGGGTACAGACAGAATATACTTGAAAATAAACAATTTCTCTGATTATAACCAAATTCTGCTCGTAGCAATCGAATAGTTACTAATTACTTTGTTGATTGATAAGTAGGTATCGAAATACGCGGCGTGTAAAATCTGTCCAAAAAAATGTGTTTCAGCTAGAAATTCGGGTCTTTCGTTGTTTTTCAAACATATTACGGATCTGGTACAAAAACATGGAAAAATTTCTACTCATCGTAATGCATTGCACGTCGCACGGTGCCGAATAATTTGATTTTTGTTCTGGCTAATTGTTAACGAGATATTTCTTGGTATAAACAAAGTTTGAAAATTCTTAAGGTTGTGGCAATTGTCTAAAATTACTTATCGTTAGTAAAATAACGATTACAATCTCCGTTATATTGAAAACTTACCCGCGTCCGATGTGCCTTCGTTGATGTCTGCTTTTTCGAACCGTAGCCGACCGATCGTTGACTGACCCGACGACGCTGGACATCCAAAGTAGATGATCGGGTTTTGGGGAGTAGGTTGCATTTCATTCACGATATTATCTGGCCGTACACGAAGTTAGTTTCCGAGGCGTCGATGTGCTTTTTTAACCTTTGAGACAGACACTAGGAAACTATGTGAGATATACGGGGATTATACATACATATCTGCGATATCTTACACCATTCACTAATCGCGAGAAACTTCACTTTATCAAGGAGCACGTTGGTTAATCAGTTACACATGTTTTCAGAGAGTTACTCACGCACGCACCACCTCGACTCGTCGACGTCCCGGAGTTCACTGAACTCGTAGAACTGCCAGCGCTGGGTTCCGACGAGCGGGGAGGGGGTTACCGTTGTCGTAGGTCAGTTCGTGCTGGTGGCGCCATCGGGCAGGGAACTATGACACTATAAAGAGCGTAAAATGATCCGCGGGTTGCGTACGACGAGGCACACCATTTATTCCTATTCAGGCAATCGGATCGTCCGTTTATTGATGTATAATAATAAATAATAATATTAATTGAAATATATTCGGCGTATCAAATACGTATATGCATAACAACATATCAACGACATATACGTATACAATATCACGCCTTTTAACAAACTGTCCCCAGTCTCTGTAGCCCCTATCCTAACCGAAATCCCATTGTCATGATTTTGATTTCTAAGCAATGAAAGGGAAAATTATGGACACGATTTCTCTTAGGATATCTAATAGAGAATACAACGGTTTATTATAATAATGCGTATTCATCAGATCAACAATTTCAATACACGATTATTTCATTTAAATATAGAGTCAAGTGCGATAGTAATATAATCGTGTAATATTTGGCATTTTTATAATATCCACGTCATGTACAAATTATTTTTTAATAAAATTATAACTAGTCTACAGTAAAACTATCATTGTACTTTGAACTAATGCGTGTCGCGATGAATTATACAAGTCAAAGGTATAATTACCAAGTAGATTATTTGCACATTGATCTTGTCTCGAAAAGCGGGCTGTTCATTTCAATTTTTCACACCAAAGTTACTAACAGAGAATAAATTATTATTTTCAATACAGTTCTCGTTGACAATAATTATCCAACAATGAAATTTCGTCGCGTGAATCGTCAAATAATTTGTCACACTACAATTACATACTGCTGAAATATATTTATGACACTCTCTATTTCATGGATCTTTAAATAATCTATTCTCCGTTCATTGCAAACAGTTACAGACGAGTGGAGTATTGCTGGATATACTCATATTCTAAGTGTATGGATTATGCGCCATTATTTGCTTAGGTATTGCGAATGTTTCATATCGTGATAGCTGATTCAAGTATTTCAATCTCTCACATTTACCCATGTTAAATCTGCTGCTGATTCTGATCGGACTGTTTTTTTTTTTTTTTAGAATTACAAGGAGTCTCAACAGATAACATTTTTAGCAGAGGTAATCAGAAAAGTTCTGACTTTGAGATCAGCGCCCACTGGTGAAAGACAATATAACATATGTTTCATGTTAAATTAGGTATCACGAATTCTCATATATGCTGAAATGTTGAAAGTCCTTCTGCTATCCCATTATAATATTACCATGTGAACTACTCAGCTAGAGCGACCCACATTACAATGACGAGTTCACGTATTGCTACTTACAGCTTTAACAAATAATTTGTAATAATCATTTATTCCACCATACTACCGCGTTGTATTTCTTTTTCGAATTTATCCCGATAGCAAATTGAATTCTACGAAGGTGTTATTTCGCTCATTATATTTAGTCTACCAAATTAAACGTAATTAATCTGTAACAAAAACCTCGTGTCTTTATAGATTCTTTGTCTATACGGTAATTTTTACAATTATTTTCTGATGTCAAGTGTCTAATAATTCTCATCTTACGCAAAACGAGCAACAGATGCTGTGATAAAAGAAACTTCTGGTTAATAAAATCATGTTTCAACATTTGTCACGCATAATGCTATATTATAAAGTCTGCGAACTGAAAATTGTTCATAAGAATTCAGCTTGTACTGTATATGACGTTTTCAACGAAATTAATTATTAGATTGCATGCGAGATTCTATTGAAATTGATTTCACGTAGACTTTAATTACGGACTAGATGTAAAGCGGCTAAAAACTATACGCTTATACTAGTTTTGTTACACTTTGCAGCGCAAAGTTGTCTAGCAGCCATTCCCCCAACACTTCAATTGCTCCAGTCTCTGGTGAGCATCGATGTTCTGTAGAATTTCCAAAGCAGGTTTGTTGTAGATGGGCAGAAGCTTTTTGCCTTGTTGAAAAACGCCTGTGAAGATAAAAATAAGATCAACATGAAGTAGATTGGATAAATTAGCTTGACGAGTTATTCAGGGAAATATTCTAGAGAAGGTAGCAAAAATTTTTCAACTCTGATCGTAGATGTGACTCGTTGATAATATTATCACTGTTCTTAGTTAATAAAATCCATCTCAATGTACGTGTTATGATCAATTTTGTAAGCGTGTCTGAACAGTTTTCAAATCTAATACAGAATTATACTAGATTTGAAAAAAAAAAAAAACAAAAATAAAGGTGATGCAAAATCGGTTGAATGGCAATCTACATTATTATTTATTTGCAACCCTCTGAATTCCTGCCTTCATTACTCAAATATAGATTTCTCAACAAGGCAAGTCTACAGATCAATGAGAGAAATATATTTAATGAATGTATATTATATTGAAATTTATTAATAATCTCTCATTTTTGACAATGACTCTCGACTTTGTCATTGAAAAAAAAAGTTATCCTAATTTGAAAGATTTAAGCATTCCATCTCGCGTAGACTTACTTTGTATTAAAACATGCAAGTGCCATAAGAATTACCTCAATATATCACGTTCAGGATTACTAGCAAGGCATCTGTGTCGTCTCCCTGACATCTGAGAAGATCAAAGTTTCTATGAGACTATCTCGGGTGCAGTCAAGGCAGGCGGGCAAGTGGTACAGATGACTTGGCTCGTCAACAATCCGGATTTCATTTCCACTCTTCGATTCTGAAAGATGAGGAAATAATTACTAATAGAAGAACAAACATTATCCCATCTGGAGATACATATGGCACTGAATGTCTGTCGATACAGACAATTAGATGAGATCTACGGCTGGTATAATATAAAGCTTACCATTGTGCTGGGTGACTGTCAGTTCAGGACTAGCTAGGTAGCGTTGGTTCGCGTGCAACTCCGACCAAATAGGGGGCAGAACCTATGCATTCGAAGTGTGTGCTGGCACTGGTCTGCCGTACGCTGAACAATTATGCTGTTGAAAAATTGAATGAAAGATTAAACTAGGGAACAAGTATTCTTCCGGAAAGATTTTATCGACTCAAATTCATTAAAGTTGATAAATTAGGTTGACCTGTGTGAGTTGCAGAACCGACCGGAACCGACAATAAAGCTAATAATGCTCAAGTATGAGAAACTTGGGATTACATTTTCAAATTGGCGGTAGTTGTATCATTATTGGTACAACAAGATGACAATTGTCGCAAGTTTTTTCACTGCGATACCAGTTTATTAAATGTAACATGGTCGCGTACGTATATTCCAGACAGGCACGAGAGGTTATGTTCGCAGGAAATTAAGATTTTCACGCAGCCAATCGCGGGTACAGATAGAATATACTTGAAAAAGAACAATTTCTCAGATTACAACCAAATTCTGCTCATAGCAATCGCGTCGTTACTAATTACTGTTGATTGATCAACATAAGTATCGAAATACGCGACGTGTAAAATCTGTCGAAAAAAATGTGTTTCGGCTAGAATTTCAGGTCTTTTGTTATTTTTCAAACATAATACGGAACTGGCAGGACAGAAAAATGGAAAAATTTCTACTCATCGTAATGCATTATTACAGATCGCACGGTGCCGACTGATTTGATTTTTGTTCTGGCTAATTGTTCACGAGATATTTCGTGTTATAAACAACCTTTGAAAATTCTTCAAGTTGTAGCCGTTGTCTAAAATTACTTATCGTTGGTGAAATAGCAATTACAAACTCCATAATATTGAAAATTCACCCGCGTCCAATGTGTCTTTGTTCATGTCAGCTTTTTCGAACCATAGCCTACAAATTGTGACTAACCCGGTGACGTTGGACATCCAAGGTAGATGATCGGGATTCGGGAAGTAGTCCAATCTCATTCATGATATTATCTGGCTGTACACAAAGTTAGTTTCGGAGGCGACGATATGCTTCAACAGTCGCGAAACAACCTTTGACACAGGCAATAGGAAACTATTTAGAGATATACGGGAATTATACCCGATTATTTAAACCACTCATTAATCGAGAGAAATTTTACTTTGTCAAGGAGCACGTTGGTCAATTAGTTACACAAGTTTTCTCCGTTGAGCAAAATGTGGATCCTTATTAGCGACGCCTGTCAAAGAGCTACTCACGTACACACGATCTCGACGCGTCGACGTTCCGAAGTTCACTGAACCCGTAGCACTGCCGGCGCTGAGTTCCGCCGAGTGGGGATAAGTTGCCGTTGTCGTAGGTCAGTTCGCGCTAGTGGCGCCATCGGGTAGGGAACTGTGACACTGTCAGGAGCGTAAAATGATCCGCGGGTCGCGTATGACGAGGCGCACCGTTTATTCCTACTCTAGCAATCGGACCAATGTATAATAATAAATAATAATAATAATGAACGTATATTCATCATATTGAGTATGTATATGTATGATAACATATCAACGACATATACGTACACGATAACACGCTTTCTTACGAACTGTCCCCAGTCTCCGTAGCCCCTGTTCTAACCGAAATGCCATTGTCATGATTTTGATTTCTAAGCAATGAAAGGGAAAATTATGGTCACGATTTTTCATTGGATATCTCATAAGGAATCAACGGTTTACTAGAATAATGCGTGTTCAACAGATCAACAATTTCAGTACACGATTGTTTCATTTAAATATAGCTTCAAGTGCGATCTTAATACAATCATGTAATGTTTGTCATTTTTATAATATCCACAACACGTACAAATTATTTTGCAATAAAATTATAACCAGGCTACAATAAAACTAATAATTACACTTTGAACTAATCCCTGTCGCGATGAATTATACAAGTCAAGGGTATAATTACTAAGTAGATTATTTGTTTATTGATCTTGTTTCGAAAAGTGGGCTGTTCATTTCAATTTTTCACACCGAAATACTAAGAGGATAAAATGATGATTTTTGATATAATTTTCGTTGACAATAATAATTCAACAATGTAATTTCGCTGCGTGTATAGACAAATAATCAGTCACTCTACCAATATTGAGAATATTTCAAAGCGTGATGGCTGATTCAATTATTTCAATCTCACACATTCACCCATGTTAAACCTGCCGCTGATTCTGATCAGACTATTTTTTTTACAAATACAAGCAGTCTCAACAGATAGGAACATTTTTGGCCGAGGTCATCTGAAAAATTTCAACTTTTAGGTCAACGCCCAGTGGCGAAAGACAATATAATATATTTTTCGTAATGTATTATTACATAATCTCATCTATTCTGTAAGATTGAAAGACCTTTCGCTGTACGATTATGAAGTTGGAATATGAGATACTCAGGTATAGCCTGCTACAGAACAATGACGAGTTTATCTATTGCTACTTATAGCTTCTACAAATATGTTGTATTGACACATTTGTTTCACCACAGGTTCGCGTTGTATCTGTTTTTGAAAAATTGAAAACAAGAAGAAAAAAATAGGTTCTTTGCAATGGTCTTTTTAATACTTCAATGCTAAGAGACTCACTCTTAAAGGGTAGAAAAATTACAATATAATGTTTTTCGTGAAGTACAATTCAAACTGAACAAGTTCATTCCAATTGATTTCTTGATACGATTCACCGATCTTTGAGATATATGCAGGTAAAGAAATGATTTCGTGATTAAACTCAAAACTTGAAATAGCTGGTGAAAAATCGAAAAAAATCATTATATCGACGAATCGTGAAATATGTGTCGACTCATTTTGAGTATAGAATAACATGCAAAAATTGCAAAATAATCAAAACATGTGAAAGTTTGAAAATGTAAAATTTACATGGTATGTCCCATATACCTATATGATATATATCCAGTTGGAAATGATAGTCAACCTCAACTTCTACAAAGCGCCTGTGAAATGAATACATGGGCAAGTCCGCCAATTATCAACCAATGAACTGGACGTCAAAAATTTGATTTGTTTGAAATTTTCACCTTTCATAGTATGCTCCAAGATTGGAAAGTTCACCAAGTCTCATCCCTTTGAGACCTACCGTTCACGAGATATGCAACATTCCACTTTCGTACTTTGACGTAACTGAGGGTTGAATGCGAATTTTTATCGTATCTTGTCGTTGCAAAATAAATATGAAAAAATAGGTTTCTTATGTCAAAAATTCTCAGCTTTTCGAATATATCTTTTGTTTTCGAATATCTTTTCAAAATCCATTGGAAAAACACGTTTTTTGAGAAAAAAAACAGCTTTTCTGAGTGCACCGCCATGGTTTATCATTCTTTTGAATTTTTCATCCGAGAGCTGAGATTTTTTCAGTAAGAAACCCAAATTTGTAGAGTAGAATGGTGGCGGGATCTCGCGTGAGCTAAATTCAATTGATGAAAAGTGTATTATTTAGACGCTTAAGTGACAAAGGTCTGTGAATAATACACTTTTCATCAATTGAATTTAGCTCAAGCGAGATCCCGCCACCATCCTACTCTACAAATTTGGGTTTCTTACTGAAAAAATCTCAGCTCTCGGATAAAACATTCAAAAGAATGATAATCCATGGCGGCGCACTCAAAAAAGCTGTTGTTTTCTCAAAAAACGTATTTTTCCAATGGATTTTGAGAAGATATTCGAAAATAAAAGATATATTCGAAAAGGTGAGAATTTTTCACGTAGGAAACCTATTTATTCATGTTTATTTTGTAGCATTATTTACACGTTCAACTGACAAAAGTCTGTAAATAATACACTTTTCATCAATTAAATTCAGCTTACGCGAGATCCCGCGGCTGTCCCACTTTGAAACTTTGGGATTCTCATTGAAAAAATCTCAGCTTTTAGATAAAAAATTCGGAAGAATGATTGAATTTGGTGGTGCACTCGGAAAAGCTGTTTTTTCACAAAAAACGTGTTTTCTTAATGAATTTTGAAAAGATATTCGAAAACAAAAGATATATTCGAAAAGCTGAGAATTTTTGACATGAGAAATCTATTTTTTCATATTTATTTTGCAGCGACAAGATACGATAAAAATTCGCATTCAACCCTCAGTTACGTCAAAGTACGAAAGTAGAATGTTGCATATCTCGTGAACGGTAGGTCTCAAAGGGATGAGACTTGGTGAACTTTCCAATCTTGGAGCATACTATGAAAGGTAAAAGTTTCGAGCAAATCAAATTTTTGACGTCCAGTTCATTGGTTGATAATCGGTGGACTTGCCCATATATGTATACCAATAAAAATCTGTTCCAAGATAAATGCCTACAACAAAAAAAGAAAAGGTATTGTATCGTAAGTTAACCCTACCTCTTTCCTCCCTTATTCCATTTGTTTCCAATCTGTGTTTGGCTCTGCTCACGCTGCATGGGTACACTCCGAGGAGCACTCTCCCGAAAATCGAACGATTTTACAATTACCTTGCGAATCAAAGTCCGATTGCAAGAATAGGCTCATAGGCAGAAGAAAGCTTTTGTGCGCTTACCGGTAAATCTTAATTGTCATGCAGAAATGGCGTTTCTCTGGAGGAGGCCATTCATTCATAACATAGACTTGTATCATATCGCCCCTTCGCGCTTCATGATCCTTATAGAGATTTAACCGGTCCTCATTCTCAACTGCAATTTAAAAAATACGAAAACAAGATTTATTATTTGACAAATAATGTGATTTAACATCGCGCATAGAATTCGAACTTGAAAATTTTAAGGAGATTCGTTGATAATATAATGAATGTACCCTGAGCCCAATGATCAATTCAGACGAGCCAGGCGATCGAAGGCCATGTTACAAGATTTTATTTTATTGTACCATTTTTTTTTTTCTTTCGAAAAATTGTAATTCTAATACAATTTTATTGTACTTACAAAAAAAAAAAATTACACATTTACAAGACAGTTACAAGATTTTATTTTATTGTACCATTTTTTTTTTTTCTTTCGAAAAATTGTAATTCTAATACAATTTTATTGTACTTACAAAAAAAAAAATTACACTCAGCAACGACGTGGTATAATAAGCCCAGTTCCAATGTCAAAACAAATTTCTGGCCGTAATAAACCAGGGTGGGCACATGATAAAATTTCAACTTGAAATTGGCCACTCGAAATCATTTGGGGAAACTGCAACAGAAATTTCATTAATTCGTCCCTAAATTGTTAATACCGGTCATTGATCGGTATTAATATCTTAGAATACCTTAAACTTCGCTGAAAAGAAAGAATTCATGAATGTACCTGCGAAAGAGAAGAGAAAAAAATGTCTGAAAAATGTAAGATGAATAATTAGACATAATATGAAATGAAACCGTTCTCCTATAAAATGTAATTATATGGAACATGCAGTATATAAAACGAAAGGCGTGCAAGGAAAGGAGGGGACTTTACTCTAATAGTTGGTTGTTTAGTCAAATGCGCTGATAAGTATGACCAGTATATGGATAGTTTATTATTTGACTAAAATAAAAAGCGTAAGATTGCACGTCGTTCGCGAAGAAAAATGTCTCGATATCGTTATTGTTTGTAAAATCATGATATCAGCGCATTTGTTCGGGGGGCACCACGAGAAGGCAACCAACGTCACCCCCCGTCTGAAAGTTGAAAAATTTTTGTTAAAACATATACATTTCATAAATACATCCGTGTGCGATCTGATTTGGACTAATTTTAGGCGATTTTGAATCGGGCTGTGGAAGAGAAAAAAGTAGTCAGTAAAAATTATACAGGGTATTCAAGGTTGAGCGCTCTGAATTGTGTGGGTAGATTGCTCGAGAGATTCTAAGACTGAATGTCCTTTACCAAAAATTTGAGGACCCAATAGTTTTAGAGTTACGGAATATTTTAGTTGACCGATCGCAGAGCGTAGAGCTGACCAAGACAGGACCGATCAGTCGAAAGAATAAGAGTAGCTTCGAATGATTTATCGAATGAATGATGTGAAGCAGTGCAAGCACCCCATGCAGTAAATAAAAAGCAATATAATACCTTTCAAAGGGTACCATCACCATAGCAAGTTGTTTATGCCTCTTCGCAAGGGATTTTTCAGTCCCGAAGGTGCTTTTACCCCATTGCAAGGTGGCTTACCCAAATCGAGGTGTTTACTAAACAAGCAAGAATTACGGCATGCTTAGAAACATTCGTAGCATGCAGATGAAGATGAAGATGAAGATGAAGATGAAGATGATGATGATGATGATGACGATGATGATGATGACGATGATGACGAAGAAGAAGAAAAATATTTCAGAGAACCGACGCCTATCGAGGGGTATACACGCCATTGCAAGCGGTTTTAACATCTTTGCAAGGGGCTTTTCAGCCCCAAAGACGTTTGCAAACCGTTGAAAGGTGTGAATACCTCTCTCAAGGCGTTTACGAAACATGCAAAAGCGAATTCACCAGAGAAAGCATGGTAAAGTCAGAGAAGACGAAAAATGACCGTATTTGGCTGATGGAGAATACCCTGCTCTGTACATGTACGGAATATGACCGGACTAAAGTTCAATAACTTCTATAAGACCTGAAAATTCGCAACACGCTGTAGTTGTGAGGCAACCTTAACATCATTCTGTCAATGAACCTGCGGAAGGGATTAGAAAAAAAACCTGAAAAATGTAAAATTAGAAATTAGGAGTAAAAGTGAAACAAAAAGAGGATGAATAACGTTCCGTCGCGTCAGTTAATAATACTGACGACTGATTCTTGTTGTTTCAAGCCTTTGTTAATGGGACTGCAACAAAAATACTGTAAAACTTGTAGAACCTGTAAAAAAAACCTCTGAAATAAGATAAGTTTGTAGAATTAAATTGAATAGAGGGTAGCAAATAACATGATTAAGTCAAACAAATAATTATTTTTTACATATAAGACATTCACAGCAAATACATTAAAAAAAATTTACATCACATTTATGGTCAAAATAGTTGCGATAAATTATCTATGCATATTGATTGGCAAAAAATTATATCAAGAAATCTCTTGAACAACAATAACAGTCAAAATATCTAAAAAAAAAAACAAAAAACCTGAAAGCGGGAGTAGAAATATAAGCAGCATAAAAGCGATAAAAGCGAAGAAATCTGCAAATCCTGTAGAACTCGTAGAACCTTAAGGACCCGAAGAAATTGTAGAACTTGTAGAACCTGTAAAAGAACCTCTGAAATGAAACAAGTCTATAGAATCAAATTGAATGTAAAGTATAAAATAACACGTTTGAGTCAAGCAAATAATTATTTTTCACATATAAGACATTTATGGAGAATACATTAGAAACATTCACATGACATTTATGATCAGGACAGTTATAACAAATTATGAGTATACAGATTCAAAAAAGAAATTAAAGAATTAGTCAAGAATTCTCTGAAATAACAATGAAACAGTAAAAATATCTGGAAAGAAAACATGAAAGCGGGAGGAGAAAAATAAACAGCGATGAAATCTGCAAATCCTGTAGAACTTGTAGAACTTGTAGAACCTGTGAAAAAAACCTCTGAAATGAAACAAGTCTATAGAATCAAATTGAATGTAAAGTATAAAATAACACGTTTGAGTCAAGCAAATAATTATTTTTCACATATAAGACATTTATGGAGAATACATTAGAAACATTCACATGACATTTATGATCAGGACAGTTATAACAAATTATGAGTATACAGATTCCACTGAACCTGTAGTACCTGTAGAATATAATGAAAAAAGGGTTCATTGATCGGTATTAATATCTTAGAATACCTTAAACTTCGCTGAAAAGAAAGAATTCATGAATGTACCTGCGAAAGAGAAGAGAAAAAAATGTCTGAAAAATGTAAGATGAATAATTAGACATAATATGAAATGAAACCGTTCTCCTATAAAATGTAATTATATGGAACATGCAGTATATAAAACGAAAGGCGTGCAAGGAAAGGAGGGGACTTTACTCTAATAGTTGGTTGTTTAGTCAAATGCGCTGATAAGTATGACCAGTATATGGATAGTTTATTATTTGACTAAAATAAAAAGCGTAAGATTGCACGTCGTTCGCGAAGAAAAATGTCTCGATATCGTTATTGTTTGTAAAATCATGATATCAGCGCATTTGTTCGGGGGGCACCACGAGAAGGCAACCAACGTCACCCCCCGTCTGAAAGTTGAAAAATTTTTGTTAAAACATATACATTTCATAAATACATCCGTGTGCGATCTGATTTGGACTAATTTTAGGCGATTTTGAATCGGGCTGTGGAAGAGAAAAAAGTAGTCAGTAAAAATTATACAGGGTATTCAAGGTTGAGCGCTCTGAATTGTGTGGGTAGATTGCTCGAGAGATTCTAAGACTGAATGTCCTTTACCAAAAATTTGAGGACCCAATAGTTTTAGAGTTACGGAATATTTTAGTTGACCGATCGCAGAGCGTAGAGCTGACCAAGACAGGACCGATCAGTCGAAAGAATAAGAGTAGCTTCGAATGATTTATCGAATGAATGATGTGAAGCAGTGCAAGCACCCCATGCAGTAAATAAAAAGCAATATAATACCTTTCAAAGGGTACCATCACCATAGCAAGTTGTTTATGCCTCTTCGCAAGGGATTTTTCAGTCCCGAAGGTGCTTTTACCCCATTGCAAGGTGGCTTACCCAAATCGAGGTGTTTACTAAACAAGCAAGAATTACGGCATGCTTAGAAACATTCGTAGCATGCAGATGAAGATGAAGATGAAGATGAAGATGAAGATGATGATGATGATGATGATGATGACGATGATGATGATGACGATGATGACGAAGAAGAAGAAAAATATTTCAGAGAACCGACGCCTATCGAGGGGTATACACGCCATTGCAAGCGGTTTTAACATCTTTGCAAGGGGCTTTTCAGCCCCAAAGACGTTTGCAAACCGTTGAAAGGTGTGAATACCTCTCTCAAGGCGTTTACGAAACATGCAAAAGCGAATTCACCAGAGAAAGCATGGTAAAGTCAGAGAAGACGAAAAATGACCGTATTTGGCTGATGGAGAATACCCTGCTCTGTACATGTACGGAATATGACCGGACTAAAGTTCAATAACTTCTATAAGACCTGAAAATTCGCAACACGCTGTAGTTGTGAGGCAACCTTAACATCATTCTGTCAATGAACCTGCGGAAGGGATTAGAAAAAAAACCTGAAAAATGTAAAATTAGAAATTAGGAGTAAAAGTGAAACAAAAAGAGGATGAATAACGTTCCGTCGCGTCAGTTAATAATACTGACGACTGATTCTTGTTGTTTCAAGCCTTTGTTAATGGGACTGCAACAAAAATACTGTAAAACTTGTAGAACCTGTAAAAAAAACCTCGGAAATGAGATAAGTTTGTAGAATTAAATTGAATAGAGGGTAGCAAATAACATGATTAAGTCAAACAAATAATTATTTTTTACATATAAGACATTCACAGCAAATACATTAAAAAAAATTTACATCACATTTATGGTCAAAATAGTTGCGATAAATTATCTATGCATATTGATTGGCAAAAAATTATATCAAGAAATCTCTTGAACAACAATAACAGTCAAAATATCTAAAAAAAAAAACAAAAAACCTGAAAGCGGGAGTAGAAATATAAGCAGCATAAAAGCGATAAAAGCGAAGAAATCTGCAAATCCTGTAGAACTCGTAGAACCTTAAGGACCCGAAGAAATTGTAGAACTTGTAGAACCTGTAAAAGAACCTCTGAAATGAAACAAGTCTATAGAATCAAATTGAATGTAAAGTATAAAATAACACGTTTGAGTCAAGCAAATAATTATTTTTCACATATAAGACATTCATGGAGAATACATTAGAAACATTCACATGACATTTATGATCAGGACAGTTATAACAAATTATGAGTATACAGATTCAAAAAAGAAATTAAAGAATTAGTCAAGAATTCTCTGAAAGAACAATGAAACAGTAAAAATATCTGGAAAGAAATCATGAAAGCGGGAGGAGAAAAATAAACAGCGATGAAATCTGCAAATCCTGTAGAACTTGTAGAACTTGTAGAACCTGTGAAAAAAACCTCTGAAATGAAACAAGTCTATAGAATCAAATTGAATGTAAAGTATAAAATAACACGTTTGAGTCAAGCAAATAATTATTTTTCACATATAAGACATTTATGGAGAATACATTAGAAACATTCACATGACATTTATGATCAGGACAGTTATAACAAATTATGAGTATACAGATTCCACTGAACCTGTAGTACCTGTAGAATATAATGAAAAAAGGGTTCATTGATCGGTATTAATATCTTAGAATACCTTAAACTTCGCTGAAAAGAAAGAATTCATGAATGTACCTGCGAAAGAGAAGAGAAAAAAATGTCTGAAAAATGTAAGATGAATAATTAGACATAATATGAAATGAAACCGTTCTCCTATAAAATGTAATTATATGGAACATGCAGTATATAAAACGAAAGGCGTGCAAGGAAAGGAGGGGACTTTACTCTAATAGTTGGTTGTTTAGTCAAATGCGCTGATAAGTATGACCAGTATATGGATAGTTTATTATTTGACTAAAATAAAAAGCGTAAGATTGCACGTCGTTCGCGAAGAAAAATGTCTCGATATCGTTATTGTTTGTAAAATCATGATATCAGCGCATTTGTTCGGGGGGCACCACGAGAAGGCAACCAACGTCACCCCCCGTCTGAAAGTTGAAAAATTTTTGTTAAAACATATACATTTCATAAATACATCCGTGTGCGATCTGATTTGGACTAATTTTAGGCGATTTTGAATCGGGCTGTGGAAGAGAAAAAAGTAGTCAGTAAAAATTATACAGGGTATTCAAGGTTGAGCGCTCTGAATTGTGTGGGTAGATTGCTCGAGAGATTCTAAGACTGAATGTCCTTTACCAAAAATTTGAGGACCCAATAGTTTTAGAGTTACGGAATATTTTAGTTGACCGATCGCAGAGCGTAGAGCTGACCAAGACAGGACCGATCAGTCGAAAGAATAAGAGTAGCTTCGAATGATTTATCGAATGAATGATGTGAAGCAGTGCAAGCACCCCATGCAGTAAATAAAAAGCAATATAATACCTTTCAAAGGGTACCATCACCATAGCAAGTTGTTTATGCCTCTTCGCAAGGGATTTTTCAGTCCCGAAGGTGCTTTTACCCCATTGCAAGGTGGCTTACCCAAATCGAGGTGTTTACTAAACAAGCAAGAATTACGGCATGCTTAGAAACATTCGTAGCATGCAGATGAAGATGAAGATGAAGATGAAGATGAAGATGATGATGATGATGATGATGATGACGATGATGATGATGACGATGATGACGAAGAAGAAGAAAAATATTTCAGAGAACCGACGCCTATCGAGGGGTATACACGCCATTGCAAGCGGTTTTAACATCTTTGCAAGGGGCTTTTCAGCCCCAAAGACGTTTGCAAACCGTTGAAAGGTGTGAATACCTCTCTCAAGGCGTTTACGAAACATGCAAAAGCGATTTCACCAGAGAAAGCATGGTAAAGTCAGAGAAGACGAAAAATGACCGTATTTGGCTGATGGAGAATACCCTGCTCTGTACATGTACGGAATATGACCGGACTAAAGTTCAATAACTTCTATAAGACCTGAAAATTCGCAACACGCTGTAGTTGTGAGGCAACCTTAACATCATTCTGTCAATGAACCTGCGGAAGGGATTAGAAAAAAAACCTGAAAAATGTAAAATTAGAAATTAGGAGTAAAAGTGAAACAAAAAGAGGATGAATAACGTTCCGTCGCGTCAGTTAATAATACTGACGACTGATTCTTGTTGTTTCAAGCCTTTGTTAATGGGACTGCAACAAAAATACTGTAAAACTTGTAGAACCTGTAAAAAAAACCTCTGAAATGAAATAAGTTTGTAGAATTAAATTGAATAGAGGGTAGCAAATAACATGATTAAGTCAAACAAATAATTATTTTTTACATATAAGACATTCACAGCAAATACATTAAAAAAAATTTACATCACATTTATGGTCAAAATAGTTGCGATAAATTATCTATGCATATTGATTGGCAAAAAATTATATCAAGAAATCTCTTGAACAACAATAACAGTCAAAATATCTAAAAAAAAAAACAAAAAACCTGAAAGCGGGAGTAGAAATATAAGCAGCATAAAAGCGATAAAAGCGAAGAAATCTGCAAATCCTGTAGAACTCGTAGAACCTTAAGGACCCGAAGAAATTGTAGAACTTGTAGAACCTGTAAAAGAACCTCTGAAATGAAACAAGTCTATAGAATCAAATTGAATGTAAAGTATAAAATAACACGTTTGAGTCAAGCAAATAATTATTTTTCACATATAAGACATTCATGGAGAATACATTAGAAACATTCACATGACATTTATGATCAGGACAGTTATAACAAATTATGAGTATACAGATTCAAAAAAGAAATTAAAGAATTAGTCAAGAATTCTCTGAAAGAACAATGAAACAGTAAAAATATCTGGAAAGAAAACATGAAAGCGGGAGGAGAAAAATAAACAGCGATGAAATCTGCAAATCCTGTAGAACTTGTAGAACTTGTAGAACCTGTGAAAAAAACCTCTGAAATGAAACAAGTCTATAGAATCAAATTGAATGTAAAGTATAAAATAACACGTTTGAGTCAAGCAAATAATTATTTTTCACATATAAGACATTTATGGAGAATACATTAGAAACATTCACATGACATTTATGATCAGGACAGTTATAACAAATTATGAGTATACAGATTCAAAAAAGAAATTAAAGAATTAGTCAAGAATTCTCTGAAAGAACAATAAAACAGTAAAAATATCTGGAAAGAAAACATGAAAGCGGGAGGAGAAAAATAAACAGCGATGAAATCTGCAAATCCTGTAGAACTTGTAGAACTTGTAGAACCTGTGAAAAAAACCTCTGAAATGAAACAAGTCTATAGAATCAAATTGAATGTAAAGTATAAAATAACACGTTTGAGTCAAGCAAATAATTATTTTTCACATATAAGACATTTATGGAGAATACATTAGAAACATTCACATGACATTTATGATCAGGACAGTTATAACAAATTATGAGTATACAGATTCCACTGAACCTGTAGTACCTGTAGAATATAATGAAAAAAGGGTTCATTGATCGGTATTAATATCTTAGAATACCTTAAACTTCGCTGAAAAGAAAGAATTCATGAATGTACCTGCGAAAGAGAAGAGAAAAAAATGTCTGAAAAATGTAAGATGAATAATTAGACATAATATGAAATGAAACCGTTCTCCTATAAAATGTAATTATATGGAACATGCAGTATATAAAACGAAAGGCGTGCAAGGAAAGGAGGGGACTTTACTCTAATAGTTGGTTGTTTAGTCAAATGCGCTGATAAGTATGACCAGTATATGGATAGTTTATTATTTGACTAAAATAAAAAGCGTAAGATTGCACGTCGTTCGCGAAGAAAAATGTCTCGATATCGTTATTGTTTGTAAAATCATGATATCAGCGCATTTGTTCGGGGGGCACCACGAGAAGGCAACCAACGTCACCCCCCGTCTGAAAGTTGAAAAATTTTTGTTAAAACATATACATTTCATAAATACATCCGTGTGCGATCTGATTTGGACTAATTTTAGGCGATTTTGAATCGGGCTGTGGAAGAGAAAAAAGTAGTCAGTAAAAATTATACAGGGTATTCAAGGTTGAGCGCTCTGAATTGTGTGGGTAGATTGCTCGAGAGATTCTAAGACTGAATGTCCTTTACCAAAAATTTGAGGACCCAATAGTTTTAGAGTTACGGAATATTTTAGTTGACCGATCGCAGAGCGTAGAGCTGACCAAGACAGGACCGATCAGTCGAAAGAATAAGAGTAGCTTCGAATGATTTATCGAATGAATGATGTGAAGCAGTGCAAGCACCCCATGCAGTAAATAAAAAGCAATATAATACCTTTCAAAGGGTACCATCACCATAGCAAGTTGTTTATGCCTCTTCGCAAGGGATTTTTCAGTCCCGAAGGTGCTTTTACCCCATTGCAAGGTGGCTTACCCAAATCGAGGTGTTTACTAAACAAGCAAGAATTACGGCATGCTTAGAAACATTCGTAGCATGCAGATGAAGATGAAGATGAAGATGAAGATGAAGATGATGATGATGATGATGATGATGACGATGATGATGATGACGATGATGACGAAGAAGAAGAAAAATATTTCAGAGAACCGACGCCTATCGAGGGGTATACACGCCATTGCAAGCGGTTTTAACATCTTTGCAAGGGGCTTTTCAGCCCCAAAGACGTTTGCAAACCGTTGAAAGGTGTGAATACCTCTCTCAAGGCGTTTACGAAACATGCAAAAGCGAATTCACCAGAGAAAGCATGGTAAAGTCAGAGAAGACGAAAAATGACCGTATTTGGCTGATGGAGAATACCCTGCTCTGTACATGTACGGAATATGACCGGACTAAAGTTCAATAACTTCTATAAGACCTGAAAATTCGCAACACGCTGTAGTTGTGAGGCAACCTTAACATCATTCTGTCAATGAACCTGCGGAAGGGATTAGAAAAAAAACCTGAAAAATGTAAAATTAGAAATTAGGAGTAAAAGTGAAACAAAAAGAGGATGAATAACGTTCCGTCGCGTCAGTTAATAATACTGACGACTGATTCTTGTTGTTTCAAGCCTTTGTTAATGGGACTGCAACAAAAATACTGTAAAACTTGTAGAACCTGTAAAAAAAACCTCGGAAATGAGATAAGTTTGTAGAATTAAATTGAATAGAGGGTAGCAAATAACATGATTAAGTCAAACAAATAATTATTTTTTACATATAAGACATTCACAGCAAATACATTAAAAAAAATTTACATCACATTTATGGTCAAAATAGTTGCGATAAATTATCTATGCATATTGATTGGCAAAAAATTATATCAAGAAATCTCTTGAACAACAATAACAGTCAAAATATCTAAAAAAAAAAAAAAAAAACCTGAAAGCGGGAGTAGAAATATAAGCAGCATAAAAGCGATAAAAGCGAAGAAATCTGCAAATCCTGTAGAACTCGTAGAACCTTAAGGACCCGAAGAAATTGTAGAACTTGTAGAACCTGTAAAAGAACCTCTGAAATGAAACAAGTCTATAGAATCAAATTGAATGTAAAGTATAAAATAACACGTTTGAGTCAAGCAAATAATTATTTTTCACATATAAGACATTCATGGAGAATACATTAGAAACATTCACATGACATTTATGATCAGGACAGTTATAACAAATTATGAGTATACAGATTCAAAAAAGAAATTAAAGAATTAGTCAAGAATTCTCTGAAAGAACAATGAAACAGTAAAAATATCTGGAAAGAAAACATGAAAGCGGGAGGAGAAAAATAAACAGCGATGAAATCTGCAAATCCTGTAGAACTTGTAGAACTTGTAGAACCTGTGAAAAAAACCTCTGAAATGAAACAAGTCTATAGAATCAAATTGAATGTAAAGTATAAAATAACACGTTTGAGTCAAGCAAATAATTATTTTTCACATATAAGACATTTATGGAGAATACATTAGAAACATTCACATGACATTTATGATCAGGACAGTTATAACAAATTATGAGTATACAGATTCAAAAAAGAAATTAAAGAATTAGTCAAGAATTCTCTGAAAGAACAATGAAACAGTAAAAATATCTGGAAAGAAAACATGAAAGCGGGAGGAGAAAAATAAACAGCGATGAAATCTGCAAATCCTGTAGAACTTGTAGAACTTGTAGAACCTGTGAAAAAAACCTCTGAAATGAAACAAGTCTATAGAATCAAATTGAATGTAAAGTATAAAATAACACGTTTGAGTCAAGCAAATAATTATTTTTCACATATAAGACATTTATGGAGAATACATTAGAAACATTCACATGACATTTATGATCAGGACAGTTATAACAAATTATGAGTATACAGATTCCACTGAACCTGTAGTACCTGTAGAATATAATGAAAAAAGGGTTCATTGATCGGTATTAATATCTTAGAATACCTTAAACTTCGCTGAAAAGAAAGAATTCATGAATGTACCTGCGAAAGAGAAGAGAAAAAAATGTCTGAAAAATGTAAGATGAATAATTAGACATAATATGAAATGAAACCGTTCTCCTATAAAATGTAATTATATGGAACATGCAGTATATAAAACGAAAGGCGTGCAAGGAAAGGAGGGGACTTTACTCTAATAGTTGGTTGTTTAGTCAAATGCGCTGATAAGTATGACCAGTATATGGATAGTTTATTATTTGACTAAAATAAAAAGCGTAAGATTGCACGTCGTTCGCGAAGAAAAATGTCTCGATATCGTTATTGTTTGTAAAATCATGATATCAGCGCATTTGTTCGGGGGGCACCACGAGAAGGCAACCAACGTCACCCCCCGTCTGAAAGTTGAAAAATTTTTGTTAAAACATATACATTTCATAAATACATCCGTGTGCGATCTGATTTGGACTAATTTTAGGCGATTTTGAATCGGGCTGTGGAAGAGAAAATAGTAGTCAGTAAAAATTATACAGGGTATTCAAGGTTGAGCGCTCTGAATTGTGTGGGTAGATTGCTCGAGAGATTCTAAGACTGAATGTCCTTTACCAAAAATTTGAGGACCCAATAGTTTTAGAGTTACGGAATATTTTAGTTGACCGATCGCAGAGCGTAGAGCTGACCAAGACAGGACCGATCAGTCGAAAGAATAAGAGTAGCTTCGAATGATTTATCGAATGAATGATGTGAAGCAGTGCAAGCACCCCATGCAGTAAATAAAAAGCAATATAATACCTTTCAAAGGGTACCATCACCATAGCAAGTTGTTTATGCCTCTTCGCAAGGGATTTTTCAGTCCCGAAGGTGCTTTTACCCCATTGCAAGGTGGCTTACCCAAATCGAGGTGTTTACTAAACAAGCAAGAATTACGGCATGCTTAGAAACATTCGTAGCATGCAGATGAAGATGAAGATGAAGATGAAGATGAAGATGATGATGATGATGATGATGATGACGATGATGATGATGACGATGATGACGAAGAAGAAGAAAAATATTTCAGAGAACCGACGCCTATCGAGGGGTATACACGCCATTGCAAGCGGTTTTAACATCTTTGCAAGGGGCTTTTCAGCCCCAAAGACGTTTGCAAACCGTTGAAAGGTGTGAATACCTCTCTCAAGGCGTTTACGAAACATGCAAAAGCGAATTCACCAGAGAAAGCATGGTAAAGTCAGAGAAGACGAAAAATGACCGTATTTGGCTGATGGAGAATACCCTGCTCTGTACATGTACGGAATATGACCGGACTAAAGTTCAATAACTTCTATAAGACCTGAAAATTCGCAACACGCTGTAGTTGTGAGGCAACCTTAACATCATTCTGTCAATGAACCTGCGGAAGGGATTAGAAAAAAAACCTGAAAAATGTAAAATTAGAAATTAGGAGTAAAAGTGAAACAAAAAGAGGATGAATAACGTTCCGTCGCGTCAGTTAATAATACTGACGACTGATTCTTGTTGTTTCAAGCCTTTGTTAATGGGACTGCAACAAAAATACTGTAAAACTTGTAGAACCTGTAAAAAAAACCTCGGAAATGAGATAAGTTTGTAGAATTAAATTGAATAGAGGGTAGCAAATAACATGATTAAGTCAAACAAATAATTATTTTTTACATATAAGACATTCACAGCAAATACATTAAAAAAAATTTACATCACATTTATGGTCAAAATAGTTGCGATAAATTATCTATGCATATTGATTGGCAAAAAATTATATCAAGAAATCTCTTGAACAACAATAACAGTCAAAATATCTAAAAAAAAAAACAAAAAACCTGAAAGCGGGAGTAGAAATATAAGCAGCATAAAAGCGATAAAAGCGAAGAAATCTGCAAATCCTGTAGAACTCGTAGAACCTTAAGGACCCGAAGAAATTGTAGAACTTGTAGAACCTGTAAAAGAACCTCTGAAATGAAACAAGTCTATAGAATCAAATTGAATGTAAAGTATAAAATAACACGTTTGAGTCAAGCAAATAATTATTTTTCACATATAAGACATTTATGGAGAATACATTAGAAACATTCACATGACATTTATGATCAGGACAGTTATAACAAATTATGAGTATACAGATTCAAAAAAGAAATTAAAGAATTAGTCAAGAATTCTCTGAAAGAACAATGAAACAGTAAAAATATCTGGAGAGAAAACATGAAAGCGGGAGGAGAAAAATAAACAGCGATGAAATCTGCAAATCCTGTAGAACTTGTAGAACTTGTAGAACCTGTGAAAAAAACCTCTGAAATGAAACAAGTCTATAGAATCAAATTGAATGTAAAGTATAAAATAACACGTTTGAGTCAAGCAAATAATTATTTTTCACATATAAGACATTTATGGAGAATACATTAGAAACATTCACATGACATTTATGATCAGGACAGTTATAACAAATTATGAGTATACAGATTCAAAAAAGAAATTAAAGAATTAGTCAAGAATTCTCTGAAAGAACAATAAAACAGTAAAAATATCTGGAAAGAAAACATGAAAGCGGGAGGAGAAAAATAAACAGCGATGAAATCTGCAAATCCTGTAGAACTTGTAGAACTTGTAGAACCTGTGAAAAAAACCTCTGAAATGAAACAAGTCTATAGAATCAAATTGAATGTAAAGTATAAAATAACACGTTTGAGTCAAGCAAATAATTATTTTTCACATATAAGACATTTATGGAGAATACATTAGAAACATTCACATGACATTTATGATCAGGACAGTTATAACAAATTATGAGTATACAGATTCAAAAAAGAAATTAAAGAATTAGTCAAGAATTCTCTGAAAGAACAATGAAACAGTAAAAATATCTGGAGAGAAAACATGAAAGCGGGAGGAGAAAAATAAACAGCGATGAAATCTGCAAATCCTGTAGAACTTGTAGAACTTGTAGAACCTGTGAAAAAAACCTCTGAAATGAAACAAGTCTATAGAATCAAATTGAATGTAAAGTATAAAATAACACGTTTGAGTCAAGCAAATAATTATTTTTCACATATAAGACATTTATGGAGAATACATTAGAAACATTCACATGACATTTATGATCAGGACAGTTATAACAAATTATGAGTATACAGATTCAAAAAAGAAATTAAAGAATTAGTCAAGAATTCTCTGAAAGAACAATCAAACAGTAAAAATATCTGGAAAGAAAACATGAAAGCGGGAGGAGAAAAATAAACAGCGATGAAATCTGCAAATCCTGTAGAACTTGTAGAACTTGTAGAACCTGTGAAAAAAACCTCTGAAATGAAACAAGTCTATAGAATCAAATTGAATGTAAAGTATAAAATAACACGTTTGAGTCAAGCAAATAATTATTTTTCACATATAAGACATTTATGGAGAATACATTAGAAACATTCACATGACATTTATGATCAGGACAGTTATAACAAATTATGAGTATACAGATTCCACTGAACCTGTAGTACCTGTAGAATATAATGAAAAAAGGGTTCATTGATCGGTATTAATATCTTAGAATACCTTAAACTTCGCTGAAAAGAAAGAATTCATGAATGTACCTGCGAAAGAGAAGAGAAAAAAATGTCTGAAAAATGTAAGATGAATAATTAGACATAATATGAAATGAAACCGTTCTCCTATAAAATGTAATTATATGGAACATGCAGTATATAAAACGAAAGGCGTGCAAGGAAAGGAGGGGACTTTACTCTAATAGTTGGTTGTTTAGTCAAATGCGCTGATAAGTATGACCAGTATATGGATAGTTTATTATTTGACTAAAATAAAAAGCGTAAGATTGCACGTCGTTCGCGAAGAAAAATGTCTCGATATCGTTATTGTTTGTAAAATCATGATATCAGCGCATTTGTTCGGGGGGCACCACGAGAAGGCAACCAACGTCACCCCCCGTCTGAAAGTTGAAAAATTTTTGTTAAAACATATACATTTCATAAATACATCCGTGTGCGATCTGATTTGGACTAATTTTAGGCGATTTTGAATCGGGCTGTGGAAGAGAAAAAAGTAGTCAGTAAAAATTATACAGGGTATTCAAGGTTGAGCGCTCTGAATTGTGTGGGTAGATTGCTCGAGAGATTCTAAGACTGAATGTCCTTTACCAAAAATTTGAGGACCCAATAGTTTTAGAGTTACGGAATATTTTAGTTGACCGATCGCAGAGCGTAGAGCTGACCAAGACAGGACCGATCAGTCGAAAGAATAAGAGTAGCTTCGAATGATTTATCGAATGAATGATGTGAAGCAGTGCAAGCACCCCATGCAGTAAATAAAAAGCAATATAATACCTTTCAAAGGGTACCATCACCATAGCAAGTTGTTTATGCCTCTTCGCAAGGGATTTTTCAGTCCCGAAGGTGCTTTTACCCCATTGCAAGGTGGCTTACCCAAATCGAGGTGTTTACTAAACAAGCAAGAATTACGGCATGCTTAGAAACATTCGTAGCATGCAGATGAAGATGAAGATGAAGATGAAGATGAAGATGATGATGATGATGATGATGATGACGATGATGATGATGACGATGATGACGAAGAAGAAGAAAAATATTTCAGAGAACCGACGCCTATCGAGGGGTATACACGCCATTGCAAGCGGTTTTAACATCTTTGCAAGGGGCTTTTCAGCCCCAAAGACGTTTGCAAACCGTTGAAAGGTGTGAATACCTCTCTCAAGGCGTTTACGAAACATGCAAAAGCGAATTCACCAGAGAAAGCATGGTAAAGTCAGAGAAGACGAAAAATGACCGTATTTGGCTGATGGAGAATACCCTGCTCTGTACATGTACGGAATATGACCGGACTAAAGTTCAATAACTTCTATAAGACCTGAAAATTCGCAACACGCTGTAGTTGTGAGGCAACCTTAACATCATTCTGTCAATGAACCTGCGGAAGGGATTAGAAAAAAAACCTGAAAAATGTAAAATTAGAAATTAGGAGTAAAAGTGAAACAAAAAGAGGATGAATAACGTTCCGTCGCGTCAGTTAATAATACTGACGACTGATTCTTGTTGTTTCAAGCCTTTGTTAATGGGACTGCAACAAAAATACTGTAAAACTTGTAGAACCTGTAAAAAAAACCTCTGAAATGAAATAAGTTTGTAGAATTAAATTGAATAGAGGGTAGCAAATAACATGATTAAGTCAAACAAATAATTATTTTTTACATATAAGACATTCACAGCAAATACATTAAAAAAAATTTACATCACATTTATGGTCAAAATAGTTGCGATAAATTATCTATGCATATTGATTGGCAAAAAATTATATCAAGAAATCTCTTGAACAACAATAACAGTCAAAATATCTAAAAAAAAAAACAAAAAACCTGAAAGCGGGAGTAGAAATATAAGCAGCATAAAAGCGATAAAAGCGAAGAAATCTGCAAATCCTGTAGAACTCGTAGAACCTTAAGGACCCGAAGAAATTGTAGAACTTGTAGAACCTGTAAAAGAACCTCTGAAATGAAACAAGTCTATAGAATCAAATTGAATGTAAAGTATAAAATAACACGTTTGAGTCAAGCAAATAATTATTTTTCACATATAAGACATTTATGGAGAATACATTAGAAACATTCACATGACATTTATGATCAGGACAGTTATAACAAATTATGAGTATACAGATTCAAAAAAGAAATTAAAGAATTAGTCAAGAATTCTCTGAAAGAACAATGAAACAGTAAAAATATCTGGAAAGAAAACATGAAAGCGGGAGGAGAAAAATAAACAGCGATGAAATCTGCAAATCCTGTAGAACTTGTAGAACTTGTAGAACCTGTGAAAAAAACCTCTGAAATGAAACAAGTCTATAGAATCAAATTGAATGTAAAGTATAAAATAACACGTTTGAGTCAAGCAAATAATTATTTTTCACATATAAGACATTTATGGAGAATACATTAGAAACATTCACATGACATTTATGATCAGGACAGTTATAACAAATTATGAGTATACAGATTCAAAAAAGAAATTAAAGAATTAGTCAAGAATTCTCTGAAAGAACAATAAAACAGTAAAAATATCTGGAAAGAAAACATGAAAGCGGGAGGAGAAAAATAAACAGCGATGAAATCTGCAAATCCTGTAGAACTTGTAGAACTTGTAGAACCTGTGAAAAAAACCTCTGAAATGAAACAAGTCTATAGAATCAAATTGAATGTAAAGTATAAAATAACACGTTTGAGTCAAGCAAATAATTATTTTTCACATATAAGACATTTATGGAGAATACATTAGAAACATTCACATGACATTTATGATCAGGACAGTTATAACAAATTATGAGTATACAGATTCCACTGAACCTGTAGTACCTGTAGAATATAATGAAAAAAGGGTTCATTGATCGGTATTAATATCTTAGAATACCTTAAACTTCGCTGAAAAGAAAGAATTCATGAATGTACCTGCGAAAGAGAAGAGAAAAAAATGTCTGAAAAATGTAAGATGAATAATTAGACATAATATGAAATGAAACCGTTCTCCTATAAAATGTAATTATATGGAACATGCAGTATATAAAACGAAAGGCGTGCAAGGAAAGGAGGGGACTTTACTCTAATAGTTGGTTGTTTAGTCAAATGCGCTGATAAGTATGACCAGTATATGGATAGTTTATTATTTGACTAAAATAAAAAGCGTAAGATTGCACGTCGTTCGCGAAGAAAAATGTCTCGATATCGTTATTGTTTGTAAAATCATGATATCAGCGCATTTGTTCGGGGGGCACCACGAGAAGGCAACCAACGTCACCCCCCGTCTGAAAGTTGAAAAATTTTTGTTAAAACATATACATTTCATAAATACATCCGTGTGCGATCTGATTTGGACTAATTTTAGGCGATTTTGAATCGGGCTGTGGAAGAGAAAAAAGTAGTCAGTAAAAATTATACAGGGTATTCAAGGTTGAGCGCTCTGAATTGTGTGGGTAGATTGCTCGAGAGATTCTAAGACTGAATGTCCTTTACCAAAAATTTGAGGACCCAATAGTTTTAGAGTTACGGAATATTTTAGTTGACCGATCGCAGAGCGTAGAGCTGACCAAGACAGGACCGATCAGTCGAAAGAATAAGAGTAGCTTCGAATGATTTATCGAATGAATGATGTGAAGCAGTGCAAGCACCCCATGCAGTAAATAAAAAGCAATATAATACCTTTCAAAGGGTACCATCACCATAGCAAGTTGTTTATGCCTCTTCGCAAGGGATTTTTCAGTCCCGAAGGTGCTTTTACCCCATTGCAAGGTGGCTTACCCAAATCGAGGTGTTTACTAAACAAGCAAGAATTACGGCATGCTTAGAAACATTCGTAGCATGCAGATGAAGATGAAGATGAAGATGAAGATGAAGATGATGATGATGATGATGATGATGACGATGATGATGATGACGATGATGACGAAGAAGAAGAAAAATATTTCAGAGAACCGACGCCTATCGAGGGGTATACACGCCATTGCAAGCGGTTTTAACATCTTTGCAAGGGGCTTTTCAGCCCCAAAGACGTTTGCAAACCGTTGAAAGGTGTGAATACCTCTCTCAAGGCGTTTACGAAACATGCAAAAGCGAATTCACCAGAGAAAGCATGGTAAAGTCAGAGAAGACGAAAAATGACCGTATTTGGCTGATGGAGAATACCCTGCTCTGTACATGTACGGAATATGACCGGACTAAAGTTCAATAACTTCTATAAGACCTGAAAATTCGCAACACGCTGTAGTTGTGAGGCAACCTTAACATCATTCTGTCAATGAACCTGCGGAAGGGATTAGAAAAAAAACCTGAAAAATGTAAAATTAGAAATTAGGAGTAAAAGTGAAACAAAAAGAGGATGAATAACGTTCCGTCGCGTCAGTTAATAATACTGACGACTGATTCTTGTTGTTTCAAGCCTTTGTTAATGGGACTGCAACAAAAATACTGTAAAACTTGTAGAACCTGTAAAAAAAACCTCTGAAATGAGATAAGTTTGTAGAATTAAATTGAATAGAGGGTAGCAAATAACATGATTAAGTCAAACAAATAATTATTTTTTACATATAAGACATTCACAGCAAATACATTAAAAAAAATTTACATCACATTTATGGTCAAAATAGTTGCGATAAATTATCTATGCATATTGATTGGCAAAAAATTATATCAAGAAATCTCTTGAACAACAATAACAGTCAAAATATCTAAAAAAAAAAAACAAAAAACCTGAAAGCGGGAGTAGAAATATAAGCAGCATAAAAGCGATAAAAGCGAAGAAATCTGCAAATCCTGTAGAACTCGTAGAACCTTAAGGACCCGAAGAAATTGTAGAACTTGTAGAACCTGTAAAAGAACCTCTGAAATGAAACAAGTCTATAGAATCAAATTGAATGTAAAGTATAAAATAACACGTTTGAGTCAAGCAAATAATTATTTTTCACATATAAGACATTTATGGAGAATACATTAGAAACATTCGCATGACATTTATGATCAGGACAGTTATAACAAATTATGAGTATACAGATTCAAAAAAGAAATTAAAGAATTAGTCAAGAATTCTCTGAAATAACAATGAAACAGTAAAAATATCTGGAAAGAAAACATGAAAGCGGGAGGAGAAAAATAAACAGCGATGAAATCTGCAAATCCTGTAGAACTTGTAGAACTTGTAGAACCTGTGAAAAAAACCTCTGAAATGAAACAAGTCTATAGAATTAAATTGAATGTAAAGTATAAAATAACACGTTTGAGTCAAGCAAATAATTATTTTTCACATATAAGACATTTATGGAGAATACATTAGAAACATTCACATGACATTTATGATCAGGACAGTTATAACAAATTATGAGTATACAGATTCAAAAAAGAAATTAAAGAATTAGTCAAGAATTCTCTGAAAGAACAATAAAACAGTAAAAATATCTGGAAAGAAAACATGAAAGCGGGAGGAGAAAAATAAACAGCGATGAAATCTGCAAATCCTGTAGAACTTGTAGAACTTGTAGAACCTGTGAAAAAAACCTCTGAAATGAAACAAGTCTATAGAATCAAATTGAATGTAAAGTATAAAATAACACGTTTGAGTCAAGCAAATAATTATTTTTCACATATAAGACATTTATGGAGAATACATTAGAAACATTCACATGACATTTATGATCAGGACAGTTATAACAAATTATGAGTATACAGATTCAAAAAAGAAATTAAAGAATTAGTCAAGAATTCTCTGAAAGAACAATGAAACAGTAAAAATATCTGGAAAGAAAACATGAAAGCGGGAGGAGAAAAATAAACAGCGATGAAATCTGCAAATCCTGTAGAACTTGTAGAACTTGTAGAACCTGTGAAAAAAACCTCTGAAATGAAACAAGTCTATAGAATCAAATTGAATGTAAAGTATAAAATAACACGTTTGAGTCAAGCAAATAATTATTTTTCACATATAAGACATTTATGGAGAATACATTAGAAACATTCACATGACATTTATGATCAGGACAGTTATAACAAATTATGAGTATACAGATTCAAAAAAGAAATTAAAGAATTAGTCAAGAATTCTCTGAAAGAACAATGAAACAGTAAAAATATCTGGAAAGAAAACATGAAAGCGGGAGGAGAAAAATAAACAGCGATGAAATCTGCAAATCCTGTAGAACTTGTAGAACTTGTAGAACCTGTGAAAAAAACCTCTGAAATGAAACAAGTCTATAGAATCAAATTGAATGTAAAGTATAAAATAACACGTTTGAGTCAAGCAAATAATTATTTTTCACATATAAGACATTTATGGAGAATACATTAGAAACATTCACATGACATTTATGATCAGGACAGTTATAACAAATTATGAGTATACAGATTCAAAAAAGAAATTAAAGAATTAGTCAAGAATTCTCTGAAAGAACAATGAAACAGTAAAAATATCTGGAAAGAAAACATGAAAGCGGGAGGAGAAAAATAAACAGCGATGAAATCTGCAAATCCTGTAGAACTTGTAGAACTTGTAGAACCTGTGAAAAAAACCTCTGAAATGAAACAAGTCTATAGAATCAAATTGAATGTAAAGTATAAAATAACACGTTTGAGTCAAGCAAATAATTATTTTTCACATATAAGACATTTATGGAGAATACATTAGAAACATTCACATGACATTTATGATCAGGACAGTTATAACAAATTATGAGTATACAGATTCAAAAAAGAAATTAGAGAATTAGTCAAGAATTCTCTGAAAGAACAATAAAACAGTAAAAATATCTGGAAAGAAAACATGAAAGCGGGAGGAGAAAAATAAACAGCGATGAAATCTGCAAATCCTGTAGAACTTGTAGAACTTGTAGAACCTGTGAAAAAAACCTCTGAAATGAAACAAGTCTATAGAATCAAATTGAATGTAAAGTATAAAATAACACGTTTGAGTCAAGCAAATAATTATTTTTCACATATAAGACATTTATGGAGAATACATTAGAAACATTCACATGACATTTATGATCAGGACAGTTATAACAAATTATGAGTATACAGATTCAAAAAAGAAATTAAAGAATTAGTCAAGAATTCTCTGAAAGAACAATGAAACAGTAAAAATATCTGGAAAGAAAACATGAAAGCGGGAGGAGAAAAATAAACAGCGATGAAATCTGCAAATCCTGTAGAACTTGTAGAACTTGTAGAACCTGTGAAAAAAACCTCTGAAATGAAACAAGTCTATAGAATCAAATTGAATGTAAAGTATAAAATAACACGTTTGAGTCAAGCAAATAATTATTTTTCACATATAAGACATTTATGGAGAATACATTAGAAACATTCACATGACATTTATGATCAGGACAGTTATAACAAATTATGAGTATACAGATTCAAAAAAGAAATTAGAGAATTAGTCAAGAATTCTCTGAAAGAACAATAAAACAGTAAAAATATCTGGAAAGAAAACATGAAAGCGGGAGGAGAAAAATAAACAGCGATGAAATCTGCAAATCCTGTAGAACTTGTAGAACTTGTAGAACCTGTGAAAAAAACCTCTGAAATGAAACAAGTCTATAGAATCAAATTGAATGTAAAGTATAAAATAACACGTTTGAGTCAAGCAAATAATTATTTTTCACATATAAGACATTTATGGAGAATACATTAGAAACATTCACATGACATTTATGATCAGGACAGTTATAACAAATTATGAGTATACAGATTCAAAAAAGAAATTAAAGAATTAGTCAAGAATTCTCTGAAAGAACAATGAAACAGTAAAAATATCTGGAAAGAAAACATGAAAGCGGGAGGAGAAAAATAAACAGCGATGAAATCTGCAAATCCTGTAGAACTTGTAGAACTTGTAGAACCTGTGAAAAAAACCTCTGAAATGAAACAAGTCTATAGAATCAAATTGAATGTAAAGTATAAAATAACACGTTTGAGTCAAGCAAATAATTATTTTTCACATATAAGACATTTATGGAGAATACATTAGAAACATTCACATGACATTTATGATCAGGACAGTTATAACAAATTATGAGTATACAGATTCCACTGAACCTGTAGTACCTGTAGAATATAATGAAAAAAGGGTTCATTGATCGGTATTAATATCTTAGAATACCTTAAACTTCGCTGAAAAGAAAGAATTCATGAATGTACCTGCGAAAGAGAAGAGAAAAAAAGTCTGAAAAATGTAAAATAAGAAATTAAATTCATTAATGTACCTGCGAAAGAGAAGAGAAAAAAAAGTCTGAAAAATGTAAAATAAGAAATTAAATTCATTAATGTACCTGCGAAAGAGAAGAGAAAAAAAAGTCTGAAAAATGTAAAATAAGAAATTAAACACGAATTGAAATGTTACATTGGATGTAATTAAACATGCAATAAGACGAAACGAAAGGCATGCAAAGAGAGGAGGAGGCCTTGGCGTTATCTGCGATTCAGTGTGAAAAAAGCTGTACGGAGCTTTATATTTGACAAGGAATTAATTCGCAGATAGCTGCCAAGTTTTGGAGGTGAAAAGAGGACAGAGTAAGCTTAGAAAAATTGGTGGCGTGACGGTCGGCGTCCTCTTCAACGTGAAGTCTTCAGGCTCAGCATCCCCTGGATCTCCGCGCCCCACGTAAACGCGGAGATTTGGGATGCGTTTTGCCCATAATTCAAGCGATCGTAGTTTATTATTTATAGAGGGATTAGGCGATTTTTAGTGAAACAATCGTTTGATTCTAGAGATGTTACAAATATGTACCATCAATAGAATAAAAAACTGGTTTGCAATCAGAATTTTGATAAATAAGAAACATTTTTATAGAACGATATCAGAGAAGGATTCTATTTTTTATTTTTTATTTATTTCTGTGTTACGATCGCTTGAATTAGCTGTGGAACATAAGATTATACATGTCATTTTACGATCACGGCCCTTCCTACCCTCGCCTGTTTCCCAAAACCCACCCAGCGAAGTTTCAAATTATTAGACACTAAGGCACATACACGCACACAAACATAACACCCTTCCCCCGCGGTGCCCTACCTTCCCGCTTCACCTGTACGGAAAGCTAACGACGATATCAGATTTTCTCCAACACAAACATTCGGAACAGTTCATACACCGTGGTACGGGACTCACCTTTTTTTATACACTGTGTGAGGGAAAGAACGGGTTAGTATTTACATCCTAGGCAATTTGTTTTTTTTTTTTTTTTTTTTTTTTTCTTTAATTTTCTCTAAGCGGACTATTCGAATTATTCTGCTACTAATTCATGTTTCATGTAAAAAATGTAATTTATTATTTCAAACAAAAAAACTTTTCTTCCAGACAAATTATTTACTCTACCGTCCATTCTTGTGTTCGGGAGTACTCAGATTCTACAATTTTTGGAATATTTAAATTATTTACTTGTTATCTATCTGGATATTTAAAAAAATGTAATTCATTATTTCAAAAGAAAACAAAAAAATGTCTTCGAGACAGAAAATTATTTACTCTACCGTCCATTCTTGTGTTCGGGAGTACTTGGATTCTACATAAACTACTGTATAAATTGTAACTCGGGATCAGGATCCACCGCTCAGCCGGCCGAATTTCAATAAAAATTTTGCCGAGGGAAATGGAAACCGCGAAAGCCGACTGAGCGATGTATGTCCCCCCGGCGCGAGACGCTCACCGTGATTCGCAAAGGGTAAAGAGGCAAGGGTGACTCTATTAATTATTAATATCTGTAAATCTGCAGTATACCTATATGTATAATGACCACGCAGTAACAACTCTATAATATTGTTACATTGCGGTCGATTTATTATATAATAGCTGTAATGATTGATATAACGGATGCGAGAAACCCTTTGCGATCGCGAATGAGCCTAACTGAATTTAGCTAAATAAATCATACAATGGTACCGCCACGCCACGCGACAGAGAAGATAGAAAACCAAGGAAAGGAAGCCCGATACCAAAAATCATGCGCACTTACCGACGTTGCCGAGTAGCGGGAGCGTAGATGCACTCGGATGTCTCTGCTTGGCTGTCTGCGTACATGAAAAAATAAAAAGGAAGAAACGGTTTAGAAAATTTCTCGTCACGAAACGTTCGATGAGAATCAAATTTTGAATTGAGGAACATTTTGTACAAAGAATAAGAATTAAATTGCTGTCACTCAAAGTCATTAGCTACCAGACTACAGGAGGAAAATAAATATTTGCGAAGAAATGTCTCGTTCTCACCTGCTCTGAATTGCTCCCTTGCTATCCGATATCTCTGCAACCCGTCAGTTCCTGGTTTCTCCCATCGGTTCCCATCGGTCGGTTTACCACTAATCTGAAAAAAGATAAGAAAAATTTGAATTTCTATATAAATAAACTAATAAAGTTAGACGAATCTTCTCGATGTCGTCTGTTTTTTAATTCCACAATGAAAGTTCGGCTCAATAATGATGTTGTAAAGAATTTACATCATTGGCAATAACGAATTGTTGTTTGAAATATCTAAATATCCCACCTTCTTTTCACAATCACTGCAGCATAATCCGTTCTCGTACTTCGTTCATCTTTGTTTCATCACACTAGAACAGAGAAATAAAAAAGGGTTTGAAAAACTGATTGGTCCATACGTTTGTTCAATCACGCTGTAATAGAGAAATAAAAAAGAATTTCGTGCAACTAGTACCAAGAATTTTTTATACGATCATCGAAGTAAAATTTCAACAAATAAATAAATCAATAGATTGAATGTCTAATTCATTAACTTAATTTCTCATTGATTTATGAGTGAAAAATGATTTTTTTTCTTTTCTCTGTTTAATTCTGCCACGTCGCATTGAGAATATATTTAAGCGCGGGGAGGGAAACAAACCTGAAGTATATAAAAAATGTTAAGAATCTGTAAAATAGTGAATTATTATGTGTTTACCTTTTATTCAATTTATCGGCGTTATTCTGTGAAGATCTGTGAAGATAAAACGCCCTCCACAATTTTTATATCTGCGTTTCTTGGCTGCAGCTGCTTCAATTCACATCTGTAATCAGATAGTTATCGTTTCGTCAAGAAAGATTCGCAGTATATTTCAATAACAATCGGTCAAATTTTTAATATAAATACCCGACCGGTGTAATTATTTTCGAATTTTCACCAAATGTAAACGATATATTCGATTCGTGCAATTATAAATGATCGCTCGTGTTTATAATATCGCATATCAGTATTTCAACTATTTTCGTTCTATAAATAAAATTAATACCTAGTTCGACTATCCTACGATACTGCATCGTCTCATTACGATTTTTTTATATTCTATTCATAAGAATACACAATTATTGGCTACTTGTAAACAATCACAAAATAATATTCGAAGACGCGTATGTTGAAAACAATTGACGGCGCAACGCGAGAAATAAAGTTTGCTCCGAAAATGCATATTTTTGTAAAAAGGTCTTAGCGTGTACAAATTAAGTGTTCGGACATGAATTTTACCATCAACAGTCGTGGAGAAACAAACTCAAACTATTCTCACCTATTTTTATCACGCCAACAACAGCTATCAATTAAACAAACTCAAATTTAACTGAGAAAAACTATTGACCTCACGCTGACCGTCAATCTGATGGTCAGATCATGCGATCGTCGATTGTTTATCACTACGTCACTCCTAGCGTACTCGCTCGACAATTTTTTTTTTTTTTTTACCCGGCGTCCTTTTCAGCGTAGGTGTACGTAATAAAAACTCGTTACGATTTGAATAAACTATAATGATAGATATGGTTAACCGATCGTGCACATTTCTTTCAGAATTCCATACGCTACTCGTAATTAATAAAGAATTAACGTCAGCCAAATGTAGAGAGAAAAAAACTATACACATATTTACACTCACCAGTCTAACTGGACTTCATTGTCGATCAAAATAAACCATCTTTAATCGACTTTGGATGCAATTATCACTACGAATAAGTCTCTGCGAACGGCTAAACTTACAGAATATCGCGAAACAAACCGTCAACGATGACAGGTTATTTTATTATCTTTGTCAATAAGTCGTCGTTTTTCTAAAGGTTAATTATCGATGTATACCATAAAATTGTTGCACCTATCACTTTGACAAAGATACGTTACCACAAATTAAAACATTTCAACTTAACTTTACGGCGTCGAAACGTCGAAGCACCGACCGACCGACCGACACCGTACCTCGCTCAATCACGACTGAATTTCAAGCGGGTAGTATCCAACTGGCCCGCCGCACGGCGCGGAGAATGACGTAAACACGCTCGAGGTTTTCTCTATGAATGATTCTACCGCGCGTATAATGTATGTTCAGTTGCCGGCAATACAGGCGCGAGTTTGAATTCGGTATATTATTATTTATAGTTTCATATATCTAATTACACTGGTCTGCAACGAATCCTCCTTCAAAAAATTTTGTCATAAATATGAAGATTTTAATGCTCTGAATCTGTTCCCGTTGGCCGATTTTTTCTATCACGTCTTGATTTTGTGATATGAATTATTTTTCAAAATATCAAATATTTAAGTTTTTTCGAATTCGTTTTATGCGTCAACATTATAAACAGTGTTAAATGGACATTATGTTTAAAATCTATGTGCAGTATTTATTTGCATGTTAAATTCCGTGTTTAGAACACCGAATATAATGTTATCATGCATGAAAACAATAAGGAGAAAAATAAAATTTTTGTTTGCAGACCAGTGTTATTATACGCAATAAAAACACTCTAGAAGACTATTTATCCGAATTGTGTATTATATTTTGTTCGGAAAATTGTAGAATAGTTTGCTACTTACAGACAGAATCGTAGAAATAATATTCGAGTGCAACAGTCGAAGACGATTGAACCGCGACAAGTAAAAAATATTAACGCCTGCATAGAATATTCGTAATGAAGTTATATATGAAATAAATTACAGTATCGGACTTGAATTTACTTTCAAATCTTACGGAAAGCCAATATTAGACTATTCTCACCTTATTTTATGACACCAACGGCAGTTTTCGGCTTAAAAAATATTAATTTAACCGAGAAAGTTATTCACTCCGTTCTAATTATTATTCTGACGAAGGCGGATTTCGTGATCGTCGATTGTTTATTACTACGTCACTTAAAAACTCGCGCGTTAATTTTTTTTCCTTCCCACGCCTTTGTCCATGAAAAGTATGCAATTTTTTCCAGGTCTTGAAATTATTGTCATACGATAATACAGAATTGAAATTGCAAAAATGTGAAAAAAAAAAAAAAAATAATAATAATTAAAAATGATACATATTTTCTTGCATTTTGCTCGAATTCAAAATTCGAAAAAAATTACGGAAAAATGTTTAATTTTTTGATTCAATTATATTTATTTTCTTTTTCATTTTTTTTCCAAATTCTATCACATCGCGTTAAGCAAAAATTTGAGCACGTGGGGGAAAATAAATCTGAAGTATATAAAAAATGTTAAAAATCTGTAAAATAGTGAATTATCGATTTACCTTTTATTCAATTTATCGGCGTCATTCTGTGGAGATCTCTGAAAAGCGGCCTCCACAATTTTGATATATGTATTTCTTGCCTGCAGCTGCTTCATTTCATCTCTGTAATCAGATTATTGTTTCATCAAGAAGGATTCGCAACATTCGAGAAATATATATTTTTTTTCTTTTTCAATTCTGTAATGAACTGAGATTTTCGTAGTAGCTAATTGTGACGTGATGGAAAATTTTCAACTACTGTTTTATATTTGTAGGAGGTAACCGAATAGAAAATCAAGAATTTCATCCGAAGTATATGAAAAATATTTAAAATCTGTAAAATAGTGAATTATTATGTGTTTACCTTTTATTCAATTTATCGGCGTTATTCGATCTCTGCAAGACGGCCTCCACGATTTTGATATCTGCGTTTCTTGCCTGCAGCTGCTTCAATTCATCTCTGTAATCAGATTATCGTTTTATCAAGAAAGATTCGCAATCTTCGAAAATATACATATATATTCTTTTTAATTCTGTCACGTTGCATTGAGAAAATATTCATTATATTACAAAATTTAATAAATATTGCCTGTTTTTCTCCTTCTACGAATAGTTTTTTCATGACGAATAAAGAAAGTAATCGCATTAAAAATCTGCACACTGTACAAATTTTGTGAACAAACGAGTAAATGGATAAAATTTCGAATTCAAACTCGACTATTTAAGCTATAAGCTGTTGTTGTGCGCTTACCGGTAATTTTTTACTGTCATTCAGAAATGACGTTTCCCTGGAGGAGGCGATTTATTCATAACATGGATCATTATATCGTCTCGTCTCTTCGGGCTATACGATCCTTATATACAAATTTGAGCAGTCCTCATTCTGAAGTGCAACAGAAAAAATACGGGAACAAGATTCATTATTTGACAAATAATGTAATTGAACATCGCGTATGGAATTCAAAGTTGTGAATTTTATAGAGATTCGTTGATAATACAACGAATGTACCCTGGACCCAATGATCGATTCAATGATCGATTCAGGCGATCGAAAGCCATGTCACGACAAGGGTTTATTTTTTTTTAATTTTTTTTTTTATGTTTTTTATATTTTTTTTTTTCTAAAAATTGTTATCATAATGCAATCGTGAGCTACTCACAATGAAAAAATAACAACCGGCAGCGACGTGGTATAATAAGCCCAGTTCCAATCCTGAAACAAATTTCTGTCCATAATATAAACCACAGTGGGCACAGATAATATAATTTCAACTCGATGTTGGCCACTTGAAATCATTCGGGGAAACTGTAACAGAAATTCATTAATTCGTCCCTAAATTGTTAATACCGATCATTGATCATTGATCATTGATCATTGATCATTGATCGGTATTAATGTCTTAAAATACCTTAAAGTACCCTGAAAGGAAACAATTCATTAGTGTACCTGCGAAAGAGAAGAGAAAAAAAAGTCTGAAAAATGTAAAATAAGAAATTAAATTCATTAATGTACCTGCGAAAGAGAAGAGAAAAAAAAGTCTGAAAAATGTAAAATAAGAAATTAAACACGAATTGAAATGTTACATTGGATAGATAATAAAACATGCAATAAGACGAAACGAAAGGCATGCAAAGAGAGGAGGAGGCCTTGGCGTTATCTGCGATTCAGTGTGAAAAAAGCTGTACGGAGCTTTATATTTGACAAGGAATTAATTCGCAGATAGCTGCCAAGTTTTGGAGGTGAAAAGAGGACAGAGTAAGCTTAGAAAAATTGGTGGCGTGACGGTCGGCGTCCTCTTCAACGTGAAGTCTTCAGGCTCAGCATCCCCTGGATCTCCGCGCCCCACGTAAACGCGGAGATTTGGGATGCGTTTTGCCCATAATTCAAGCGATCGTAGTTTATTATTTATAGAGGGATTAGGCGATTTTTAGTGAAACAATCGTTTGATTCTAGAGATGTTACAAATATGTACCATCAATAGAATAAAAAACTGGTTTGCAATCAGAATTTTGATAAATAAGAAACATTTTTATAGAACGATATCAGAGAAGGATTCTATTTTTTATTTTTTATTTATTTCTGTGTTACGATCGCTTGAATTAGCTGTGGAACATAAGATTATACATGTCATTTTACGATCACGGCCCTTCCTACCCTCGCCTGTTTCCCAAAACCCACCCAGCGAAGTTTCAAATTATTAGACACTAAGGCACATACACGCACACAAACATAACACCCTTCCCCCGCGGTGCCCTACCTTCCCGCTTCACCTGTACGGAAAGCTAACGACGATATCAGATTTTCTCCAACACAAACATTCGGAACAGTTCATACACCGTGGTACGGGACTCACCTTTTTTTATACACTGTGTGAGGGAAAGAACGGGTTAGTATTTACATCCTAGGCAATTTGTTTTTTTTTTTTTTTTTTTTTTTTTCTTTAATTTTCTCTAAGCGGACTATTCGAATTATTCTGCTACTAATTCATGTTTCATGTAAAAAATGTAATTTATTATTTCAAACAAAAAAACTTTTCTTCCAGACAAATTATTTACTCTACCGTCCATTCTTGTGTTCGGGAGTACTCAGATTCTACAATTTTTGGAATATTTAAATTATTTACTTGTTATCTATCTGGATATTTAAAAAAATGTAATTCATTATTTCAAAAGAAAACAAAAAAATGTCTTCGAGACAGAAAATTATTTACTCTACCGTCCATTCTTGTGTTCGGGAGTACTTGGATTCTACATAAACTACTGTATAAATTGTAACTCGGGATCAGGATCCACCGCTCAGCCGGCCGAATTTCAATAAAAATTTTGCCGAGGGAAATGGAAACCGCGAAAGCCGACTGAGCGATGTATGTCCCCCCGGCGCGAGACGCTCACCGTGATTCGCAAAGGGTAAAGAGGCAAGGGTGACTCTATTAATTATTAATATCTGTAAATCTGCAGTATACCTATATGTATAATGACCACGCAGTAACAACTCTATAATATTGTTACATTGCGGTCGATTTATTATATAATAGCTGTAATGATTGATATAACGGATGCGAGAAACCCTTTGCGATCGCGAATGAGCCTAACTGAATTTAGCTAAATAAATCATACAATGGTACCGCCACGCCACGCGACAGAGAAGATAGAAAACCAAGGAAAGGAAGCCCGATACCAAAAATCATGCGCACTTACCGACGTTGCCGAGTAGCGGGAGCGTAGATGCACTCGGATGTCTCTGCTTGGCTGTCTGCGTACATGAAAAAATAAAAAGGAAGAAACGGTTTAGAAAATTTCTCGTCACGAAACGTTCGATGAGAATCAAATTTTGAATTGAGGAACATTTTGTACAAAGAATAAGAATTAAATTGCTGTCACTCAAAGTCATTAGCTACCAGACTACAGGAGGAAAATAAATATTTGCGAAGAAATGTCTCGTTCTCACCTGCTCTGAATTGCTCCCTTGCTATCCGATATCTCTGCAACCCGTCAGTTCCTGGTTTCTCCCATCGGTTCCCATCGGTCGGTTTACCACTAATCTGAAAAAAGATAAGAAAAATTTGAATTTCTATATAAATAAACTAATAAAGTTAGACGAATCTTCTCGATGTCGTCTGTTTTTTAATTCCACAATGAAAGTTCGGCTCAATAATGATGTTGTAAAGAATTTACATCATTGGCAATAACGAATTGTTGTTTGAAATATCTAAATATCCCACCTTCTTTTCACAATCACTGCAGCATAATCCGTTCTCGTACTTCGTTCATCTTTGTTTCATCACACTAGAACAGAGAAATAAAAAAGGGTTTGAAAAACTGATTGGTCCATACGTTTGTTCAATCACGCTGTAATAGAGAAATAAAAAAGAATTTCGTGCAACTAGTACCAAGAATTTTTTATATGATCATCGAAGTAAAATTTCAACAAATAAATAAATCAATAGATTGAATGTCTAATTCATTAACTTAATTTCTCATTGATTTATGAGTGAAAAATGATTTTTTTTCTTTTCTCTGTTTAATTCTGCCACGTCGCATTGAGAATATATTTAAGCGCGGGGAGGGAAACAAACCTGAAGTATATAAAAAATGTTAAGAATCTGTAAAATAGTGAATTATTATGTGTTTACCTTTTATTCAATTTATCGGCGTTATTCTGTGAAGATCTGTGAAGATAAAACGCCCTCCACAATTTTTATATCTGCGTTTCTTGGCTGCAGCTGCTTCAATTCACATCTGTAATCAGATAGTTATCGTTTCGTCAAGAAAGATTCGCAGTATATTTCAATAACAATCGGTCAAATTTTTAATATAAATACCCGACCGGTGTAATTATTTTCGAATTTTCACCAAATGTAAACGATATATTCGATTCGTGCAATTATAAATGATCGCTCGTGTTTATAATATCGCATATCAGTATTTCAACTATTTTCGTTCTATAAATAAAATTAATACCTAGTTCGACTATCCTACGATACTGCATCGTCTCATTACGATTTTTTTATATTCTATTCATAAGAATACACAATTATTGGCTACTTGTAAACAATCACAAAATAATATTCGAAGACGCGTATGTTGAAAACAATTGACGGCGCAACGCGAGAAATAAAGTTTGCTCCGAAAATGCATATTTTTGTAAAAAGGTCTTAGCGTGTACAAATTAAGTGTTCGGACATGAATTTTACCATCAACAGTCGTGGAGAAACAAACTCAAACTATTCTCACCTATTTTTATCACGCCAACAACAGCTATCAATTAAACAAACTCAAATTTAACTGAGAAAAACTATTGACCTCACGCTGACCGTCAATCTGATGGTCAGATCATGCGATCGTCGATTGTTTATCACTACGTCACTCCTAGCGTACTCGCTCGACAATTTTTTTTTTTTTTTTACCCGGCGTCCTTTTCAGCGTAGGTGTACGTAATAAAAACTCGTTACGATTTGAATAAACTATAATGATAGATATGGTTAACCGATCGTGCACATTTCTTTCAGAATTCCATACGCTACTCGTAATTAATAAAGAATTAACGTCAGCCAAATGTAGAGAGAAAAAAACTATACACATATTTACACTCACCAGTCTAACTGGACTTCATTGTCGATCAAAATAAACCATCTTTAATCGACTTTGGATGCAATTATCACTACGAATAAGTCTCTGCGAACGGCTAAACTTACAGAATATCGCGAAACAAACCGTCAACGATGACAGGTTATTTTATTATCTTTGTCAATAAGTCGTCGTTTTTCTAAAGGTTAATTATCGATGTATACCATAAAATTGTTGCACCTATCACTTTGACAAAGATACGTTACCACAAATTAAAACATTTCAACTTAACTTTACGGCGTCGAAACGTCGAAGCACCGACCGACCGACCGACACCGTACCTCGCTCAATCACGACTGAATTTCAAGCGGGTAGTATCCAACTGGCCCGCCGCACGGCGCGGAGAATGACGTAAACACGCTCGAGGTTTTCTCTATGAATGATTCTACCGCGCGTATAATGTATGTTCAGTTGCCGGCAATACAGGCGCGAGTTTGAATTCGGTATATTATTATTTATAGTTTCATATATCTAATTACACTGGTCTGCAACGAATCCTCCTTCAAAAAATTTTGTCATAAATATGAAGATTTTAATGCTCTGAATCTGTTCCCGTTGGCCGATTTTTTCTATCACGTCTTGATTTTGTGATATGAATTATTTTTCAAAATATCAAATATTTAAGTTTTTTCGAATTCGTTTTATGCGTCAACATTATAAACAGTGTTAAATGGACATTATGTTTAAAATCTATGTGCAGTATTTATTTGCATGTTAAATTCCGTGTTTAGAACACCGAATATAATGTTATCATGCATGAAAACAATAAGGAGAAAAATAAAATTTTTGTTTGCAGACCAGTGTTATTATACGCAATAAAAACACTCTAGAAGACTATTTATCCGAATTGTGTATTATATTTTGTTCGGAAAATTGTAGAATAGTTTGCTACTTACAGACAGAATCGTAGAAATAATATTCGAGTGCAACAGTCGAAGACGATTGAACCGCGACAAGTAAAAAATATTAACGCCTGCATAGAATATTCGTAATGAAGTTATATATGAAATAAATTACAGTATCGGACTTGAATTTACTTTCAAATCTTACGGAAAGCCAATATTAGACTATTCTCACCTTATTTTATGACACCAACGGCAGTTTTCGGCTTAAAAAATATTAATTTAACCGAGAAAGTTATTCACTCCGTTCTAATTATTATTCTGACGAAGGCGGATTTCGTGATCGTCGATTGTTTATTACTACGTCACTTAAAAACTCGCGCGTTAATTTTTTTTCCTTCCCACGCCTTTGTCCATGAAAAGTATGCAATTTTTTCCAGGTCTTGAAATTATTGTCATACGATAATACAGAATTGAAATTGCAAAAATGTGAAAAAAAAAAAAAAAATAATAATAATTAAAAATGATACATATTTTCTTGCATTTTGCTCGAATTCAAAATTCGAAAAAAATTACGGAAAAATGTTTAATTTTTTGATTCAATTATATTTATTTTCTTTTTCATTTTTTTTCCAAATTCTATCACATCGCGTTAAGCAAAAATTTGAGCACGTGGGGGAAAATAAATCTGAAGTATATAAAAAATGTTAAAAATCTGTAAAATAGTGAATTATCGATTTACCTTTTATTCAATTTATCGGCGTCATTCTGTGGAGATCTCTGAAAAGCGGCCTCCACAATTTTGATATATGTATTTCTTGCCTGCAGCTGCTTCATTTCATCTCTGTAATCAGATTATTGTTTCATCAAGAAGGATTCGCAACATTCGAGAAATATATATTTTTTTTCTTTTTCAATTCTGTAATGAACTGAGATTTTCGTAGTAGCTAATTGTGACGTGATGGAAAATTTTCAACTACTGTTTTATATTTGTAGGAGGTAACCGAATAGAAAATCAAGAATTTCATCCGAAGTATATGAAAAATATTTAAAATCTGTAAAATAGTGAATTATTATGTGTTTACCTTTTATTCAATTTATCGGCGTTATTCGATCTCTGCAAGACGGCCTCCACGATTTTGATATCTGCGTTTCTTGCCTGCAGCTGCTTCAATTCATCTCTGTAATCAGATTATCGTTTTATCAAGAAAGATTCGCAATCTTCGAAAATATACATATATATTCTTTTTAATTCTGTCACGTTGCATTGAGAAAATATTCATTATATTACAAAATTTAATAAATATTGCCTGTTTTTCTCCTTCTACGAATAGTTTTTTCATGACGAATAAAGAAAGTAATCGCATTAAAAATCTGCACACTGTACAAATTTTGTGAACAAACGAGTAAATGGATAAAATTTCGAATTCAAACTCGACTATTTAAGCTATAAGCTGTTGTTGTGCGCTTACCGGTAATTTTTTACTGTCATTCAGAAATGACGTTTCCCTGGAGGAGGCGATTTATTCATAACATGGATCATTATATCGTCTCGTCTCTTCGGGCTATACGATCCTTATATACAAATTTGAGCAGTCCTCATTCTGAAGTGCAACAGAAAAAATACGGGAACAAGATTCATTATTTGACAAATAATGTAATTGAACATCGCGTATGGAATTCAAAGTTGTGAATTTTATAGAGATTCGTTGATAATACAACGAATGTACCCTGGACCCAATGATCGATTCAATGATCGATTCAGGCGATCGAAAGCCATGTCACGACAAGGGTTTATTTTTTTTTAATTTTTTTTTTTATGTTTTTTATATTTTTTTTTTTCTAAAAATTGTTATCATAATGCAATCGTGAGCTACTCACAATGAAAAAATAACAACCGGCAGCGACGTGGTATAATAAGCCCAGTTCCAATCCTGAAACAAATTTCTGTCCATAATATAAACCACAGTGGGCACAGATAATATAATTTCAACTCGATGTTGGCCACTTGAAATCATTCGGGGAAACTGTAACAGAAATTCATTAATTCGTCCCTAAATTGTTAATACCGATCATTGATCATTGATCATTGATCATTGATCATTGATCGGTATTAATGTCTTAAAATACCTTAAAGTACCCTGAAAGGAAACAATTCATTAGTGTACCTGCGAAAGAGAAGAGAAAAAAAAGTCTGAAAAATGTAAAATAAGAAATTAAATTCATTAATGTACCTGCGAAAGAGAAGAGAAAAAAAAGTCTGAAAAATGTAAAATAAGAAATTAAACACGAATTGAAATGTTACATTGGATAGATAATAAAACATGCAATAAGACGAAACGAAAGGCATGCAAAGAGAGGAGGAGGCCTTGGCGTTATCTGCGATTCAGTGTGAAAAAAGCTGTACGGAGCTTTATATTTGACAAGGAATTAATTCGCAGATAGCTGCCAAGTTTTGGAGGTGAAAAGAGGACAGAGTAAGCTTAGAAAAATTGGTGGCGTGACGGTCGGCGTCCTCTTCAACGTGAAGTCTTCAGGCTCAGCATCCCCTGGATCTCCGCGCCCCACGTAAACGCGGAGATTTGGGATGCGTTTTGCCCATAATTCAAGCGATCGTAGTTTATTATTTATAGAGGGATTAGGCGATTTTTAGTGAAACAATCGTTTGATTCTAGAGATGTTACAAATATGTACCATCAATAGAATAAAAAACTGGTTTGCAATCAGAATTTTGATAAATAAGAAACATTTTTATAGAACGATATCAGAGAAGGATTCTATTTTTTATTTTTTATTTATTTCTGTGTTACGATCGCTTGAATTAGCTGTGGAACATAAGATTATACATGTCATTTTACGATCACGGCCCTTCCTACCCTCGCCTGTTTCCCAAAACCCACCCAGCGAAGTTTCAAATTATTAGACACTAAGGCACATACACGCACACAAACATAACACCCTTCCCCCGCGGTGCCCTACCTTCCCGCTTCACCTGTACGGAAAGCTAACGACGATATCAGATTTTCTCCAACACAAACATTCGGAACAGTTCATACACCGTGGTACGGGACTCACCTTTTTTTATACACTGTGTGAGGGAAAGAACGGGTTAGTATTTACATCCTAGGCAATTTGTTTTTTTTTTTTTTTTTTTTTTTTTCTTTAATTTTCTCTAAGCGGACTATTCGAATTATTCTGCTACTAATTCATGTTTCATGTAAAAAATGTAATTTATTATTTCAAACAAAAAAACTTTTCTTCCAGACAAATTATTTACTCTACCGTCCATTCTTGTGTTCGGGAGTACTCAGATTCTACAATTTTTGGAATATTTAAATTATTTACTTGTTATCTATCTGGATATTTAAAAAAATGTAATTCATTATTTCAAAAGAAAACAAAAAAATGTCTTCGAGACAGAAAATTATTTACTCTACCGTCCATTCTTGTGTTCGGGAGTACTTGGATTCTACATAAACTACTGTATAAATTGTAACTCGGGATCAGGATCCACCGCTCAGCCGGCCGAATTTCAATAAAAATTTTGCCGAGGGAAATGGAAACCGCGAAAGCCGACTGAGCGATGTATGTCCCCCCGGCGCGAGACGCTCACCGTGATTCGCAAAGGGTAAAGAGGCAAGGGTGACTCTATTAATTATTAATATCTGTAAATCTGCAGTATACCTATATGTATAATGACCACGCAGTAACAACTCTATAATATTGTTACATTGCGGTCGATTTATTATATAATAGCTGTAATGATTGATATAACGGATGCGAGAAACCCTTTGCGATCGCGAATGAGCCTAACTGAATTTAGCTAAATAAATCATACAATGGTACCGCCACGCCACGCGACAGAGAAGATAGAAAACCAAGGAAAGGAAGCCCGATACCAAAAATCATGCGCACTTACCGACGTTGCCGAGTAGCGGGAGCGTAGATGCACTCGGATGTCTCTGCTTGGCTGTCTGCGTACATGAAAAAATAAAAAGGAAGAAACGGTTTAGAAAATTTCTCGTCACGAAACGTTCGATGAGAATCAAATTTTGAATTGAGGAACATTTTGTACAAAGAATAAGAATTAAATTGCTGTCACTCAAAGTCATTAGCTACCAGACTACAGGAGGAAAATAAATATTTGCGAAGAAATGTCTCGTTCTCACCTGCTCTGAATTGCTCCCTTGCTATCCGATATCTCTGCAACCCGTCAGTTCCTGGTTTCTCCCATCGGTTCCCATCGGTCGGTTTACCACTAATCTGAAAAAAGATAAGAAAAATTTGAATTTCTATATAAATAAACTAATAAAGTTAGACGAATCTTCTCGATGTCGTCTGTTTTTTAATTCCACAATGAAAGTTCGGCTCAATAATGATGTTGTAAAGAATTTACATCATTGGCAATAACGAATTGTTGTTTGAAATATCTAAATATCCCACCTTCTTTTCACAATCACTGCAGCATAATCCGTTCTCGTACTTCGTTCATCTTTGTTTCATCACACTAGAACAGAGAAATAAAAAAGGGTTTGAAAAACTGATTGGTCCATACGTTTGTTCAATCACGCTGTAATAGAGAAATAAAAAAGAATTTCGTGCAACTAGTACCAAGAATTTTTTATACGATCATCGAAGTAAAATTTCAACAAATAAATAAATCAATAGATTGAATGTCTAATTCATTAACTTAATTTCTCATTGATTTATGAGTGAAAAATGATTTTTTTTCTTTTCTCTGTTTAATTCTGCCACGTCGCATTGAGAATATATTTAAGCGCGGGGAGGGAAACAAACCTGAAGTATATAAAAAATGTTAAGAATCTGTAAAATAGTGAATTATTATGTGTTTACCTTTTATTCAATTTATCGGCGTTATTCTGTGAAGATCTGTGAAGATAAAACGCCCTCCACAATTTTTATATCTGCGTTTCTTGGCTGCAGCTGCTTCAATTCACATCTGTAATCAGATAGTTATCGTTTCGTCAAGAAAGATTCGCAGTATATTTCAATAACAATCGGTCAAATTTTTAATATAAATACCCGACCGGTGTAATTATTTTCGAATTTTCACCAAATGTAAACGATATATTCGATTCGTGCAATTATAAATGATCGCTCGTGTTTATAATATCGCATATCAGTATTTCAACTATTTTCGTTCTATAAATAAAATTAATACCTAGTTCGACTATCCTACGATACTGCATCGTCTCATTACGATTTTTTTATATTCTATTCATAAGAATACACAATTATTGGCTACTTGTAAACAATCACAAAATAATATTCGAAGACGCGTATGTTGAAAACAATTGACGGCGCAACGCGAGAAATAAAGTTTGCTCCGAAAATGCATATTTTTGTAAAAAGGTCTTAGCGTGTACAAATTAAGTGTTCGGACATGAATTTTACCATCAACAGTCGTGGAGAAACAAACTCAAACTATTCTCACCTATTTTTATCACGCCAACAACAGCTATCAATTAAACAAACTCAAATTTAACTGAGAAAAACTATTGACCTCACGCTGACCGTCAATCTGATGGTCAGATCATGCGATCGTCGATTGTTTATCACTACGTCACTCCTAGCGTACTCGCTCGACAATTTTTTTTTTTTTTTTACCCGGCGTCCTTTTCAGCGTAGGTGTACGTAATAAAAACTCGTTACGATTTGAATAAACTATAATGATAGATATGGTTAACCGATCGTGCACATTTCTTTCAGAATTCCATACGCTACTCGTAATTAATAAAGAATTAACGTCAGCCAAATGTAGAGAGAAAAAAACTATACACATATTTACACTCACCAGTCTAACTGGACTTCATTGTCGATCAAAATAAACCATCTTTAATCGACTTTGGATGCAATTATCACTACGAATAAGTCTCTGCGAACGGCTAAACTTACAGAATATCGCGAAACAAACCGTCAACGATGACAGGTTATTTTATTATCTTTGTCAATAAGTCGTCGTTTTTCTAAAGGTTAATTATCGATGTATACCATAAAATTGTTGCACCTATCACTTTGACAAAGATACGTTACCACAAATTAAAACATTTCAACTTAACTTTACGGCGTCGAAACGTCGAAGCACCGACCGACCGACCGACACCGTACCTCGCTCAATCACGACTGAATTTCAAGCGGGTAGTATCCAACTGGCCCGCCGCACGGCGCGGAGAATGACGTAAACACGCTCGAGGTTTTCTCTATGAATGATTCTACCGCGCGTATAATGTATGTTCAGTTGCCGGCAATACAGGCGCGAGTTTGAATTCGGTATATTATTATTTATAGTTTCATATATCTAATTACACTGGTCTGCAACGAATCCTCCTTCAAAAAATTTTGTCATAAATATGAAGATTTTAATGCTCTGAATCTGTTCCCGTTGGCCGATTTTTTCTATCACGTCTTGATTTTGTGATATGAATTATTTTTCAAAATATCAAATATTTAAGTTTTTTCGAATTCGTTTTATGCGTCAACATTATAAACAGTGTTAAATGGACATTATGTTTAAAATCTATGTGCAGTATTTATTTGCATGTTAAATTCCGTGTTTAGAACACCGAATATAATGTTATCATGCATGAAAACAATAAGGAGAAAAATAAAATTTTTGTTTGCAGACCAGTGTTATTATACGCAATAAAAACACTCTAGAAGACTATTTATCCGAATTGTGTATTATATTTTGTTCGGAAAATTGTAGAATAGTTTGCTACTTACAGACAGAATCGTAGAAATAATATTCGAGTGCAACAGTCGAAGACGATTGAACCGCGACAAGTAAAAAATATTAACGCCTGCATAGAATATTCGTAATGAAGTTATATATGAAATAAATTACAGTATCGGACTTGAATTTACTTTCAAATCTTACGGAAAGCCAATATTAGACTATTCTCACCTTATTTTATGACACCAACGGCAGTTTTCGGCTTAAAAAATATTAATTTAACCGAGAAAGTTATTCACTCCGTTCTAATTATTATTCTGACGAAGGCGGATTTCGTGATCGTCGATTGTTTATTACTACGTCACTTAAAAACTCGCGCGTTAATTTTTTTTCCTTCCCACGCCTTTGTCCATGAAAAGTATGCAATTTTTTCCAGGTCTTGAAATTATTGTCATACGATAATACAGAATTGAAATTGCAAAAATGTGAAAAAAAAAAAAAAAATAATAATAATTAAAAATGATACATATTTTCTTGCATTTTGCTCGAATTCAAAATTCGAAAAAAATTACGGAAAAATGTTTAATTTTTTGATTCAATTATATTTATTTTCTTTTTCATTTTTTTTCCAAATTCTATCACATCGCGTTAAGCAAAAATTTGAGCACGTGGGGGAAAATAAATCTGAAGTATATAAAAAATGTTAAAAATCTGTAAAATAGTGAATTATCGATTTACCTTTTATTCAATTTATCGGCGTCATTCTGTGGAGATCTCTGAAAAGCGGCCTCCACAATTTTGATATATGTATTTCTTGCCTGCAGCTGCTTCATTTCATCTCTGTAATCAGATTATTGTTTCATCAAGAAGGATTCGCAACATTCGAGAAATATATATTTTTTTTCTTTTTCAATTCTGTAATGAACTGAGATTTTCGTAGTAGCTAATTGTGACGTGATGGAAAATTTTCAACTACTGTTTTATATTTGTAGGAGGTAACCGAATAGAAAATCAAGAATTTCATCCGAAGTATATGAAAAATATTTAAAATCTGTAAAATAGTGAATTATTATGTGTTTACCTTTTATTCAATTTATCGGCGTTATTCGATCTCTGCAAGACGGCCTCCACGATTTTGATATCTGCGTTTCTTGCCTGCAGCTGCTTCAATTCATCTCTGTAATCAGATTATCGTTTTATCAAGAAAGATTCGCAATCTTCGAAAATATACATATATATTCTTTTTAATTCTGTCACGTTGCATTGAGAAAATATTCATTATATTACAAAATTTAATAAATATTGCCTGTTTTTCTCCTTCTACGAATAGTTTTTTCATGACGAATAAAGAAAGTAATCGCATTAAAAATCTGCACACTGTACAAATTTTGTGAACAAACGAGTAAATGGATAAAATTTCGAATTCAAACTCGACTATTTAAGCTATAAGCTGTTGTTGTGCGCTTACCGGTAATTTTTTACTGTCATTCAGAAATGACGTTTCCCTGGAGGAGGCGATTTATTCATAACATGGATCATTATATCGTCTCGTCTCTTCGGGCTATACGATCCTTATATACAAATTTGAGCAGTCCTCATTCTGAAGTGCAACAGAAAAAATACGGGAACAAGATTCATTATTTGACAAATAATGTAATTGAACATCGCGTATGGAATTCAAAGTTGTGAATTTTATAGAGATTCGTTGATAATACAACGAATGTACCCTGGACCCAATGATCGATTCAATGATCGATTCAGGCGATCGAAAGCCATGTCACGACAAGGGTTTATTTTTTTTTAATTTTTTTTTTTATGTTTTTTATATTTTTTTTTTTCTAAAAATTGTTATCATAATGCAATCGTGAGCTACTCACAATGAAAAAATAACAACCGGCAGCGACGTGGTATAATAAGCCCAGTTCCAATCCTGAAACAAATTTCTGTCCATAATATAAACCACAGTGGGCACAGATAATATAATTTCAACTCGATGTTGGCCACTTGAAATCATTCGGGGAAACTGTAACAGAAATTCATTAATTCGTCCCTAAATTGTTAATACCGATCATTGATCATTGATCATTGATCATTGATCATTGATCGGTATTAATGTCTTAAAATACCTTAAAGTACCCTGAAAGGAAACAATTCATTAGTGTACCTGCGAAAGAGAAGAGAAAAAAAAGTCTGAAAAATGTAAAATAAGAAATTAAATTCATTAATGTACCTGCGAAAGAGAAGAGAAAAAAAAGTCTGAAAAATGTAAAATAAGAAATTAAACACGAATTGAAATGTTACATTGGATAGATAATAAAACATGCAATAAGACGAAACGAAAGGCATGCAAAGAGAGGAGGAGGCCTTGGCGTTATCTGCGATTCAGTGTGAAAAAAGCTGTACGGAGCTTTATATTTGACAAGGAATTAATTCGCAGATAGCTGCCAAGTTTTGGAGGTGAAAAGAGGACAGAGTAAGCTTAGAAAAATTGGTGGCGTGACGGTCGGCGTCCTCTTCAACGTGAAGTCTTCAGGCTCAGCATCCCCTGGATCTCCGCGCCCCACGTAAACGCGGAGATTTGGGATGCGTTTTGCCCATAATTCAAGCGATCGTAGTTTATTATTTATAGAGGGATTAGGCGATTTTTAGTGAAACAATCGTTTGATTCTAGAGATGTTACAAATATGTACCATCAATAGAATAAAAAACTGGTTTGCAATCAGAATTTTGATAAATAAGAAACATTTTTATAGAACGATATCAGAGAAGGATTCTATTTTTTATTTTTTATTTATTTCTGTGTTACGATCGCTTGAATTAGCTGTGGAACATAAGATTATACATGTCATTTTACGATCACGGCCCTTCCTACCCTCGCCTGTTTCCCAAAACCCACCCAGCGAAGTTTCAAATTATTAGACACTAAGGCACATACACGCACACAAACATAACACCCTTCCCCCGCGGTGCCCTACCTTCCCGCTTCACCTGTACGGAAAGCTAACGACGATATCAGATTTTCTCCAACACAAACATTCGGAACAGTTCATACACCGTGGTACGGGACTCACCTTTTTTTATACACTGTGTGAGGGAAAGAACGGGTTAGTATTTACATCCTAGGCAATTTGTTTTTTTTTTTTTTTTTTTTTTTTTCTTTAATTTTCTCTAAGCGGACTATTCGAATTATTCTGCTACTAATTCATGTTTCATGTAAAAAATGTAATTTATTATTTCAAACAAAAAAACTTTTCTTCCAGACAAATTATTTACTCTACCGTCCATTCTTGTGTTCGGGAGTACTCAGATTCTACAATTTTTGGAATATTTAAATTATTTACTTGTTATCTATCTGGATATTTAAAAAAATGTAATTCATTATTTCAAAAGAAAACAAAAAAATGTCTTCGAGACAGAAAATTATTTACTCTACCGTCCATTCTTGTGTTCGGGAGTACTTGGATTCTACATAAACTACTGTATAAATTGTAACTCGGGATCAGGATCCACCGCTCAGCCGGCCGAATTTCAATAAAAATTTTGCCGAGGGAAATGGAAACCGCGAAAGCCGACTGAGCGATGTATGTCCCCCCGGCGCGAGACGCTCACCGTGATTCGCAAAGGGTAAAGAGGCAAGGGTGACTCTATTAATTATTAATATCTGTAAATCTGCAGTATACCTATATGTATAATGACCACGCAGTAACAACTCTATAATATTGTTACATTGCGGTCGATTTATTATATAATAGCTGTAATGATTGATATAACGGATGCGAGAAACCCTTTGCGATCGCGAATGAGCCTAACTGAATTTAGCTAAATAAATCATACAATGGTACCGCCACGCCACGCGACAGAGAAGATAGAAAACCAAGGAAAGGAAGCCCGATACCAAAAATCATGCGCACTTACCGACGTTGCCGAGTAGCGGGAGCGTAGATGCACTCGGATGTCTCTGCTTGGCTGTCTGCGTACATGAAAAAATAAAAAGGAAGAAACGGTTTAGAAAATTTCTCGTCACGAAACGTTCGATGAGAATCAAATTTTGAATTGAGGAACATTTTGTACAAAGAATAAGAATTAAATTGCTGTCACTCAAAGTCATTAGCTACCAGACTACAGGAGGAAAATAAATATTTGCGAAGAAATGTCTCGTTCTCACCTGCTCTGAATTGCTCCCTTGCTATCCGATATCTCTGCAACCCGTCAGTTCCTGGTTTCTCCCATCGGTTCCCATCGGTCGGTTTACCACTAATCTGAAAAAAGATAAGAAAAATTTGAATTTCTATATAAATAAACTAATAAAGTTAGACGAATCTTCTCGATGTCGTCTGTTTTTTAATTCCACAATGAAAGTTCGGCTCAATAATGATGTTGTAAAGAATTTACATCATTGGCAATAACGAATTGTTGTTTGAAATATCTAAATATCCCACCTTCTTTTCACAATCACTGCAGCATAATCCGTTCTCGTACTTCGTTCATCTTTGTTTCATCACACTAGAACAGAGAAATAAAAAAGGGTTTGAAAAACTGATTGGTCCATACGTTTGTTCAATCACGCTGTAATAGAGAAATAAAAAAGAATTTCGTGCAACTAGTACCAAGAATTTTTTATACGATCATCGAAGTAAAATTTCAACAAATAAATAAATCAATAGATTGAATGTCTAATTCATTAACTTAATTTCTCATTGATTTATGAGTGAAAAATGATTTTTTTTCTTTTCTCTGTTTAATTCTGCCACGTCGCATTGAGAATATATTTAAGCGCGGGGAGGGAAACAAACCTGAAGTATATAAAAAATGTTAAGAATCTGTAAAATAGTGAATTATTATGTGTTTACCTTTTATTCAATTTATCGGCGTTATTCTGTGAAGATCTGTGAAGATAAAACGCCCTCCACAATTTTTATATCTGCGTTTCTTGGCTGCAGCTGCTTCAATTCACATCTGTAATCAGATAGTTATCGTTTCGTCAAGAAAGATTCGCAGTATATTTCAATAACAATCGGTCAAATTTTTAATATAAATACCCGACCGGTGTAATTATTTTCGAATTTTCACCAAATGTAAACGATATATTCGATTCGTGCAATTATAAATGATCGCTCGTGTTTATAATATCGCATATCAGTATTTCAACTATTTTCGTTCTATAAATAAAATTAATACCTAGTTCGACTATCCTACGATACTGCATCGTCTCATTACGATTTTTTTATATTCTATTCATAAGAATACACAATTATTGGCTACTTGTAAACAATCACAAAATAATATTCGAAGACGCGTATGTTGAAAACAATTGACGGCGCAACGCGAGAAATAAAGTTTGCTCCGAAAATGCATATTTTTGTAAAAAGGTCTTAGCGTGTACAAATTAAGTGTTCGGACATGAATTTTACCATCAACAGTCGTGGAGAAACAAACTCAAACTATTCTCACCTATTTTTATCACGCCAACAACAGCTATCAATTAAACAAACTCAAATTTAACTGAGAAAAACTATTGACCTCACGCTGACCGTCAATCTGATGGTCAGATCATGCGATCGTCGATTGTTTATCACTACGTCACTCCTAGCGTACTCGCTCGACAATTTTTTTTTTTTTTTTACCCGGCGTCCTTTTCAGCGTAGGTGTACGTAATAAAAACTCGTTACGATTTGAATAAACTATAATGATAGATATGGTTAACCGATCGTGCACATTTCTTTCAGAATTCCATACGCTACTCGTAATTAATAAAGAATTAACGTCAGCCAAATGTAGAGAGAAAAAAACTATACACATATTTACACTCACCAGTCTAACTGGACTTCATTGTCGATCAAAATAAACCATCTTTAATCGACTTTGGATGCAATTATCACTACGAATAAGTCTCTGCGAACGGCTAAACTTACAGAATATCGCGAAACAAACCGTCAACGATGACAGGTTATTTTATTATCTTTGTCAATAAGTCGTCGTTTTTCTAAAGGTTAATTATCGATGTATACCATAAAATTGTTGCACCTATCACTTTGACAAAGATACGTTACCACAAATTAAAACATTTCAACTTAACTTTACGGCGTCGAAACGTCGAAGCACCGACCGACCGACCGACACCGTACCTCGCTCAATCACGACTGAATTTCAAGCGGGTAGTATCCAACTGGCCCGCCGCACGGCGCGGAGAATGACGTAAACACGCTCGAGGTTTTCTCTATGAATGATTCTACCGCGCGTATAATGTATGTTCAGTTGCCGGCAATACAGGCGCGAGTTTGAATTCGGTATATTATTATTTATAGTTTCATATATCTAATTACACTGGTCTGCAACGAATCCTCCTTCAAAAAATTTTGTCATAAATATGAAGATTTTAATGCTCTGAATCTGTTCCCGTTGGCCGATTTTTTCTATCACGTCTTGATTTTGTGATATGAATTATTTTTCAAAATATCAAATATTTAAGTTTTTTCGAATTCGTTTTATGCGTCAACATTATAAACAGTGTTAAATGGACATTATGTTTAAAATCTATGTGCAGTATTTATTTGCATGTTAAATTCCGTGTTTAGAACACCGAATATAATGTTATCATGCATGAAAACAATAAGGAGAAAAATAAAATTTTTGTTTGCAGACCAGTGTTATTATACGCAATAAAAACACTCTAGAAGACTATTTATCCGAATTGTGTATTATATTTTGTTCGGAAAATTGTAGAATAGTTTGCTACTTACAGACAGAATCGTAGAAATAATATTCGAGTGCAACAGTCGAAGACGATTGAACCGCGACAAGTAAAAAATATTAACGCCTGCATAGAATATTCGTAATGAAGTTATATATGAAATAAATTACAGTATCGGACTTGAATTTACTTTCAAATCTTACGGAAAGCCAATATTAGACTATTCTCACCTTATTTTATGACACCAACGGCAGTTTTCGGCTTAAAAAATATTAATTTAACCGAGAAAGTTATTCACTCCGTTCTAATTATTATTCTGACGAAGGCGGATTTCGTGATCGTCGATTGTTTATTACTACGTCACTTAAAAACTCGCGCGTTAATTTTTTTTCCTTCCCACGCCTTTGTCCATGAAAAGTATGCAATTTTTTCCAGGTCTTGAAATTATTGTCATACGATAATACAGAATTGAAATTGCAAAAATGTGAAAAAAAAAAAAAAAATAATAATAATTAAAAATGATACATATTTTCTTGCATTTTGCTCGAATTCAAAATTCGAAAAAAATTACGGAAAAATGTTTAATTTTTTGATTCAATTATATTTATTTTCTTTTTCATTTTTTTTCCAAATTCTATCACATCGCGTTAAGCAAAAATTTGAGCACGTGGGGGAAAATAAATCTGAAGTATATAAAAAATGTTAAAAATCTGTAAAATAGTGAATTATCGATTTACCTTTTATTCAATTTATCGGCGTCATTCTGTGGAGATCTCTGAAAAGCGGCCTCCACAATTTTGATATATGTATTTCTTGCCTGCAGCTGCTTCATTTCATCTCTGTAATCAGATTATTGTTTCATCAAGAAGGATTCGCAACATTCGAGAAATATATATATTTTTTCTTTTTCAATTCTGTAATGAACTGAGATTTTCGTAGTAGCTAATTGTGACGTGATGGAAAATTTTCAACTACTGTTTTATATTTGTAGGAGGTAACCGAATAGAAAATCAAGAATTTCATCCGAAGTATATGAAAAATATTTAAAATCTGTAAAATAGTGAATTATTATGTGTTTACCTTTTATTCAATTTATCGGCGTTATTCGATCTCTGCAAGACGGCCTCCACGATTTTGATATCTGCGTTTCTTGCCTGCAGCTGCTTCAATTCATCTCTGTAATCAGATTATCGTTTTATCAAGAAAGATTCGCAATCTTCGAAAATATACATATATATTCTTTTTAATTCTGTCACGTTGCATTGAGAAAATATTCATTATATTACAAAATTTAATAAATATTGCCTGTTTTTCTCCTTCTACGAATAGTTTTTTCATGACGAATAAAGAAAGTAATCGCATTAAAAATCTGCACACTGTACAAATTTTGTGAACAAACGAGTAAATGGATAAAATTTCGAATTCAAACTCGACTATTTAAGCTATAAGCTGTTGTTGTGCGCTTACCGGTAATTTTTTACTGTCATTCAGAAATGACGTTTCCCTGGAGGAGGCGATTTATTCATAACATGGATCATTATATCGTCTCGTCTCTTCGGGCTATACGATCCTTATATACAAATTTGAGCAGTCCTCATTCTGAAGTGCAACAGAAAAAATACGGGAACAAGATTCATTATTTGACAAATAATGTAATTGAACATCGCGTATGGAATTCAAAGTTGTGAATTTTATAGAGATTCGTTGATAATACAACGAATGTACCCTGGACCCAATGATCGATTCAATGATCGATTCAGGCGATCGAAAGCCATGTCACGACAAGGGTTTATTTTTTTTTAATTTTTTTTTTTATGTTTTTTATATTTTTTTTTTTCTAAAAATTGTTATCATAATGCAATCGTGAGCTACTCACAATGAAAAAATAACAACCGGCAGCGACGTGGTATAATAAGCCCAGTTCCAATCCTGAAACAAATTTCTGTCCATAATATAAACCACAGTGGGCACAGATAATATAATTTCAACTCGATGTTGGCCACTTGAAATCATTCGGGGAAACTGTAACAGAAATTCATTAATTCGTCCCTAAATTGTTAATACCGATCATTGATCATTGATCATTGATCATTGATCATTGATCGGTATTAATGTCTTAAAATACCTTAAAGTACCCTGAAAGGAAACAATTCATTAGTGTACCTGCGAAAGAGAAGAGAAAAAAAAGTCTGAAAAATGTAAAATAAGAAATTAAATTCATTAATGTACCTGCGAAAGAGAAGAGAAAAAAAAGTCTGAAAAATGTAAAATAAGAAATTAAACACGAATTGAAATGTTACATTGGATAGATAATAAAACATGCAATAAGACGAAACGAAAGGCATGCAAAGAGAGGAGGAGGCCTTGGCGTTATCTGCGATTCAGTGTGAAAAAAGCTGTACGGAGCTTTATATTTGACAAGGAATTAATTCGCAGATAGCTGCCAAGTTTTGGAGGTGAAAAGAGGACAGAGTAAGCTTAGAAAAATTGGTGGCGTGACGGTCGGCGTCCTCTTCAACGTGAAGTCTTCAGGCTCAGCATCCCCTGGATCTCCGCGCCCCACGTAAACGCGGAGATTTGGGATGCGTTTTGCCCATAATTCAAGCGATCGTAGTTTATTATTTATAGAGGGATTAGGCGATTTTTAGTGAAACAATCGTTTGATTCTAGAGATGTTACAAATATGTACCATCAATAGAATAAAAAACTGGTTTGCAATCAGAATTTTGATAAATAAGAAACATTTTTATAGAACGATATCAGAGAAGGATTCTATTTTTTATTTTTTATTTATTTCTGTGTTACGATCGCTTGAATTAGCTGTGGAACATAAGATTATACATGTCATTTTACGATCACGGCCCTTCCTACCCTCGCCTGTTTCCCAAAACCCACCCAGCGAAGTTTCAAATTATTAGACACTAAGGCACATACACGCACACAAACATAACACCCTTCCCCCGCGGTGCCCTACCTTCCCGCTTCACCTGTACGGAAAGCTAACGACGATATCAGATTTTCTCCAACACAAACATTCGGAACAGTTCATACACCGTGGTACGGGACTCACCTTTTTTTATACACTGTGTGAGGGAAAGAACGGGTTAGTATTTACATCCTAGGCAATTTGTTTTTTTTTTTTTTTTTTTTTTTTTCTTTAATTTTCTCTAAGCGGACTATTCGAATTATTCTGCTACTAATTCATGTTTCATGTAAAAAATGTAATTTATTATTTCAAACAAAAAAACTTTTCTTCCAGACAAATTATTTACTCTACCGTCCATTCTTGTGTTCGGGAGTACTCAGATTCTACAATTTTTGGAATATTTAAATTATTTACTTGTTATCTATCTGGATATTTAAAAAAATGTAATTCATTATTTCAAAAGAAAACAAAAAAATGTCTTCGAGACAGAAAATTATTTACTCTACCGTCCATTCTTGTGTTCGGGAGTACTTGGATTCTACATAAACTACTGTATAAATTGTAACTCGGGATCAGGATCCACCGCTCAGCCGGCCGAATTTCAATAAAAATTTTGCCGAGGGAAATGGAAACCGCGAAAGCCGACTGAGCGATGTATGTCCCCCCGGCGCGAGACGCTCACCGTGATTCGCAAAGGGTAAAGAGGCAAGGGTGACTCTATTAATTATTAATATCTGTAAATCTGCAGTATACCTATATGTATAATGACCACGCAGTAACAACTCTATAATATTGTTACATTGCGGTCGATTTATTATATAATAGCTGTAATGATTGATATAACGGATGCGAGAAACCCTTTGCGATCGCGAATGAGCCTAACTGAATTTAGCTAAATAAATCATACAATGGTACCGCCACGCCACGCGACAGAGAAGATAGAAAACCAAGGAAAGGAAGCCCGATACCAAAAATCATGCGCACTTACCGACGTTGCCGAGTAGCGGGAGCGTAGATGCACTCGGATGTCTCTGCTTGGCTGTCTGCGTACATGAAAAAATAAAAAGGAAGAAACGGTTTAGAAAATTTCTCGTCACGAAACGTTCGATGAGAATCAAATTTTGAATTGAGGAACATTTTGTACAAAGAATAAGAATTAAATTGCTGTCACTCAAAGTCATTAGCTACCAGACTACAGGAGGAAAATAAATATTTGCGAAGAAATGTCTCGTTCTCACCTGCTCTGAATTGCTCCCTTGCTATCCGATATCTCTGCAACCCGTCAGTTCCTGGTTTCTCCCATCGGTTCCCATCGGTCGGTTTACCACTAATCTGAAAAAAGATAAGAAAAATTTGAATTTCTATATAAATAAACTAATAAAGTTAGACGAATCTTCTCGATGTCGTCTGTTTTTTAATTCCACAATGAAAGTTCGGCTCAATAATGATGTTGTAAAGAATTTACATCATTGGCAATAACGAATTGTTGTTTGAAATATCTAAATATCCCACCTTCTTTTCACAATCACTGCAGCATAATCCGTTCTCGTACTTCGTTCATCTTTGTTTCATCACACTAGAACAGAGAAATAAAAAAGGGTTTGAAAAACTGATTGGTCCATACGTTTGTTCAATCACGCTGTAATAGAGAAATAAAAAAGAATTTCGTGCAACTAGTACCAAGAATTTTTTATATGATCATCGAAGTAAAATTTCAACAAATAAATAAATCAATAGATTGAATGTCTAATTCATTAACTTAATTTCTCATTGATTTATGAGTGAAAAATGATTTTTTTTCTTTTCTCTGTTTAATTCTGCCACGTCGCATTGAGAATATATTTAAGCGCGGGGAGGGAAACAAACCTGAAGTATATAAAAAATGTTAAGAATCTGTAAAATAGTGAATTATTATGTGTTTACCTTTTATTCAATTTATCGGCGTTATTCTGTGAAGATCTGTGAAGATAAAACGCCCTCCACAATTTTTATATCTGCGTTTCTTGGCTGCAGCTGCTTCAATTCACATCTGTAATCAGATAGTTATCGTTTCGTCAAGAAAGATTCGCAGTATATTTCAATAACAATCGGTCAAATTTTTAATATAAATACCCGACCGGTGTAATTATTTTCGAATTTTCACCAAATGTAAACGATATATTCGATTCGTGCAATTATAAATGATCGCTCGTGTTTATAATATCGCATATCAGTATTTCAACTATTTTCGTTCTATAAATAAAATTAATACCTAGTTCGACTATCCTACGATACTGCATCGTCTCATTACGATTTTTTTATATTCTATTCATAAGAATACACAATTATTGGCTACTTGTAAACAATCACAAAATAATATTCGAAGACGCGTATGTTGAAAACAATTGACGGCGCAACGCGAGAAATAAAGTTTGCTCCGAAAATGCATATTTTTGTAAAAAGGTCTTAGCGTGTACAAATTAAGTGTTCGGACATGAATTTTACCATCAACAGTCGTGGAGAAACAAACTCAAACTATTCTCACCTATTTTTATCACGCCAACAACAGCTATCAATTAAACAAACTCAAATTTAACTGAGAAAAACTATTGACCTCACGCTGACCGTCAATCTGATGGTCAGATCATGCGATCGTCGATTGTTTATCACTACGTCACTCCTAGCGTACTCGCTCGACAATTTTTTTTTTTTTTTTACCCGGCGTCCTTTTCAGCGTAGGTGTACGTAATAAAAACTCGTTACGATTTGAATAAACTATAATGATAGATATGGTTAACCGATCGTGCACATTTCTTTCAGAATTCCATACGCTACTCGTAATTAATAAAGAATTAACGTCAGCCAAATGTAGAGAGAAAAAAACTATACACATATTTACACTCACCAGTCTAACTGGACTTCATTGTCGATCAAAATAAACCATCTTTAATCGACTTTGGATGCAATTATCACTACGAATAAGTCTCTGCGAACGGCTAAACTTACAGAATATCGCGAAACAAACCGTCAACGATGACAGGTTATTTTATTATCTTTGTCAATAAGTCGTCGTTTTTCTAAAGGTTAATTATCGATGTATACCATAAAATTGTTGCACCTATCACTTTGACAAAGATACGTTACCACAAATTAAAACATTTCAACTTAACTTTACGGCGTCGAAACGTCGAAGCACCGACCGACCGACCGACACCGTACCTCGCTCAATCACGACTGAATTTCAAGCGGGTAGTATCCAACTGGCCCGCCGCACGGCGCGGAGAATGACGTAAACACGCTCGAGGTTTTCTCTATGAATGATTCTACCGCGCGTATAATGTATGTTCAGTTGCCGGCAATACAGGCGCGAGTTTGAATTCGGTATATTATTATTTATAGTTTCATATATCTAATTACACTGGTCTGCAACGAATCCTCCTTCAAAAAATTTTGTCATAAATATGAAGATTTTAATGCTCTGAATCTGTTCCCGTTGGCCGATTTTTTCTATCACGTCTTGATTTTGTGATATGAATTATTTTTCAAAATATCAAATATTTAAGTTTTTTCGAATTCGTTTTATGCGTCAACATTATAAACAGTGTTAAATGGACATTATGTTTAAAATCTATGTGCAGTATTTATTTGCATGTTAAATTCCGTGTTTAGAACACCGAATATAATGTTATCATGCATGAAAACAATAAGGAGAAAAATAAAATTTTTGTTTGCAGACCAGTGTTATTATACGCAATAAAAACACTCTAGAAGACTATTTATCCGAATTGTGTATTATATTTTGTTCGGAAAATTGTAGAATAGTTTGCTACTTACAGACAGAATCGTAGAAATAATATTCGAGTGCAACAGTCGAAGACGATTGAACCGCGACAAGTAAAAAATATTAACGCCTGCATAGAATATTCGTAATGAAGTTATATATGAAATAAATTACAGTATCGGACTTGAATTTACTTTCAAATCTTACGGAAAGCCAATATTAGACTATTCTCACCTTATTTTATGACACCAACGGCAGTTTTCGGCTTAAAAAATATTAATTTAACCGAGAAAGTTATTCACTCCGTTCTAATTATTATTCTGACGAAGGCGGATTTCGTGATCGTCGATTGTTTATTACTACGTCACTTAAAAACTCGCGCGTTAATTTTTTTTCCTTCCCACGCCTTTGTCCATGAAAAGTATGCAATTTTTTCCAGGTCTTGAAATTATTGTCATACGATAATACAGAATTGAAATTGCAAAAATGTGAAAAAAAAAAAAAAAATAATAATAATTAAAAATGATACATATTTTCTTGCATTTTGCTCGAATTCAAAATTCGAAAAAAATTACGGAAAAATGTTTAATTTTTTGATTCAATTATATTTATTTTCTTTTTCATTTTTTTTCCAAATTCTATCACATCGCGTTAAGCAAAAATTTGAGCACGTGGGGGAAAATAAATCTGAAGTATATAAAAAATGTTAAAAATCTGTAAAATAGTGAATTATCGATTTACCTTTTATTCAATTTATCGGCGTCATTCTGTGGAGATCTCTGAAAAGCGGCCTCCACAATTTTGATATATGTATTTCTTGCCTGCAGCTGCTTCATTTCATCTCTGTAATCAGATTATTGTTTCATCAAGAAGGATTCGCAACATTCGAGAAATATATATATTTTTTCTTTTTCAATTCTGTAATGAACTGAGATTTTCGTAGTAGCTAATTGTGACGTGATGGAAAATTTTCAACTACTGTTTTATATTTGTAGGAGGTAACCGAATAGAAAATCAAGAATTTCATCCGAAGTATATGAAAAATATTTAAAATCTGTAAAATAGTGAATTATTATGTGTTTACCTTTTATTCAATTTATCGGCGTTATTCGATCTCTGCAAGACGGCCTCCACGATTTTGATATCTGCGTTTCTTGCCTGCAGCTGCTTCAATTCATCTCTGTAATCAGATTATCGTTTTATCAAGAAAGATTCGCAATCTTCGAAAATATACATATATATTCTTTTTAATTCTGTCACGTTGCATTGAGAAAATATTCATTATATTACAAAATTTAATAAATATTGCCTGTTTTTCTCCTTCTACGAATAGTTTTTTCATGACGAATAAAGAAAGTAATCGCATTAAAAATCTGCACACTGTACAAATTTTGTGAACAAACGAGTAAATGGATAAAATTTCGAATTCAAACTCGACTATTTAAGCTATAAGCTGTTGTTGTGCGCTTACCGGTAATTTTTTACTGTCATTCAGAAATGACGTTTCCCTGGAGGAGGCGATTTATTCATAACATGGATCATTATATCGTCTCGTCTCTTCGGGCTATACGATCCTTATATACAAATTTGAGCAGTCCTCATTCTGAAGTGCAACAGAAAAAATACGGGAACAAGATTCATTATTTGACAAATAATGTAATTGAACATCGCGTATGGAATTCAAAGTTGTGAATTTTATAGAGATTCGTTGATAATACAACGAATGTACCCTGGACCCAATGATCGATTCAATGATCGATTCAGGCGATCGAAAGCCATGTCACGACAAGGGTTTATTTTTTTTTAATTTTTTTTTTTATGTTTTTTATATTTTTTTTTTTCTAAAAATTGTTATCATAATGCAATCGTGAGCTACTCACAATGAAAAAATAACAACCGGCAGCGACGTGGTATAATAAGCCCAGTTCCAATCCTGAAACAAATTTCTGTCCATAATATAAACCACAGTGGGCACAGATAATATAATTTCAACTCGATGTTGGCCACTTGAAATCATTCGGGGAAACTGTAACAGAAATTCATTAATTCGTCCCTAAATTGTTAATACCGATCATTGATCATTGATCATTGATCATTGATCATTGATCGGTATTAATGTCTTAAAATACCTTAAAGTACCCTGAAAGGAAACAATTCATTAGTGTACCTGCGAAAGAGAAGAGAAAAAAAAGTCTGAAAAATGTAAAATAAGAAATTAAATTCATTAATGTACCTGCGAAAGAGAAGAGAAAAAAAAGTCTGAAAAATGTAAAATAAGAAATTAAACACGAATTGAAATGTTACATTGGATAGATAATAAAACATGCAATAAGACGAAACGAAAGGCATGCAAAGAGAGGAGGAGGCCTTGGCGTTATCTGCGATTCAGTGTGAAAAAAGCTGTACGGAGCTTTATATTTGACAAGGAATTAATTCGCAGATAGCTGCCAAGTTTTGGAGGTGAAAAGAGGACAGAGTAAGCTTAGAAAAATTGGTGGCGTGACGGTCGGCGTCCTCTTCAACGTGAAGTCTTCAGGCTCAGCATCCCCTGGATCTCCGCGCCCCACGTAAACGCGGAGATTTGGGATGCGTTTTGCCCATAATTCAAGCGATCGTAGTTTATTATTTATAGAGGGATTAGGCGATTTTTAGTGAAACAATCGTTTGATTCTAGAGATGTTACAAATATGTACCATCAATAGAATAAAAAACTGGTTTGCAATCAGAATTTTGATAAATAAGAAACATTTTTATAGAACGATATCAGAGAAGGATTCTATTTTTTATTTTTTATTTATTTCTGTGTTACGATCGCTTGAATTAGCTGTGGAACATAAGATTATACATGTCATTTTACGATCACGGCCCTTCCTACCCTCGCCTGTTTCCCAAAACCCACCCAGCGAAGTTTCAAATTATTAGACACTAAGGCACATACACGCACACAAACATAACACCCTTCCCCCGCGGTGCCCTACCTTCCCGCTTCACCTGTACGGAAAGCTAACGACGATATCAGATTTTCTCCAACACAAACATTCGGAACAGTTCATACACCGTGGTACGGGACTCACCTTTTTTTATACACTGTGTGAGGGAAAGAACGGGTTAGTATTTACATCCTAGGCAATTTGTTTTTTTTTTTTTTTTTTTTTTTTTCTTTAATTTTCTCTAAGCGGACTATTCGAATTATTCTGCTACTAATTCATGTTTCATGTAAAAAATGTAATTTATTATTTCAAACAAAAAAACTTTTCTTCCAGACAAATTATTTACTCTACCGTCCATTCTTGTGTTCGGGAGTACTCAGATTCTACAATTTTTGGAATATTTAAATTATTTACTTGTTATCTATCTGGATATTTAAAAAAATGTAATTCATTATTTCAAAAGAAAACAAAAAAATGTCTTCGAGACAGAAAATTATTTACTCTACCGTCCATTCTTGTGTTCGGGAGTACTTGGATTCTACATAAACTACTGTATAAATTGTAACTCGGGATCAGGATCCACCGCTCAGCCGGCCGAATTTCAATAAAAATTTTGCCGAGGGAAATGGAAACCGCGAAAGCCGACTGAGCGATGTATGTCCCCCCGGCGCGAGACGCTCACCGTGATTCGCAAAGGGTAAAGAGGCAAGGGTGACTCTATTAATTATTAATATCTGTAAATCTGCAGTATACCTATATGTATAATGACCACGCAGTAACAACTCTATAATATTGTTACATTGCGGTCGATTTATTATATAATAGCTGTAATGATTGATATAACGGATGCGAGAAACCCTTTGCGATCGCGAATGAGCCTAACTGAATTTAGCTAAATAAATCATACAATGGTACCGCCACGCCACGCGACAGAGAAGATAGAAAACCAAGGAAAGGAAGCCCGATACCAAAAATCATGCGCACTTACCGACGTTGCCGAGTAGCGGGAGCGTAGATGCACTCGGATGTCTCTGCTTGGCTGTCTGCGTACATGAAAAAATAAAAAGGAAGAAACGGTTTAGAAAATTTCTCGTCACGAAACGTTCGATGAGAATCAAATTTTGAATTGAGGAACATTTTGTACAAAGAATAAGAATTAAATTGCTGTCACTCAAAGTCATTAGCTACCAGACTACAGGAGGAAAATAAATATTTGCGAAGAAATGTCTCGTTCTCACCTGCTCTGAATTGCTCCCTTGCTATCCGATATCTCTGCAACCCGTCAGTTCCTGGTTTCTCCCATCGGTTCCCATCGGTCGGTTTACCACTAATCTGAAAAAAGATAAGAAAAATTTGAATTTCTATATAAATAAACTAATAAAGTTAGACGAATCTTCTCGATGTCGTCTGTTTTTTAATTCCACAATGAAAGTTCGGCTCAATAATGATGTTGTAAAGAATTTACATCATTGGCAATAACGAATTGTTGTTTGAAATATCTAAATATCCCACCTTCTTTTCACAATCACTGCAGCATAATCCGTTCTCGTACTTCGTTCATCTTTGTTTCATCACACTAGAACAGAGAAATAAAAAAGGGTTTGAAAAACTGATTGGTCCATACGTTTGTTCAATCACGCTGTAATAGAGAAATAAAAAAGAATTTCGTGCAACTAGTACCAAGAATTTTTTATACGATCATCGAAGTAAAATTTCAACAAATAAATAAATCAATAGATTGAATGTCTAATTCATTAACTTAATTTCTCATTGATTTATGAGTGAAAAATGATTTTTTTTCTTTTCTCTGTTTAATTCTGCCACGTCGCATTGAGAATATATTTAAGCGCGGGGAGGGAAACAAACCTGAAGTATATAAAAAATGTTAAGAATCTGTAAAATAGTGAATTATTATGTGTTTACCTTTTATTCAATTTATCGGCGTTATTCTGTGAAGATCTGTGAAGATAAAACGCCCTCCACAATTTTTATATCTGCGTTTCTTGGCTGCAGCTGCTTCAATTCACATCTGTAATCAGATAGTTATCGTTTCGTCAAGAAAGATTCGCAGTATATTTCAATAACAATCGGTCAAATTTTTAATATAAATACCCGACCGGTGTAATTATTTTCGAATTTTCACCAAATGTAAACGATATATTCGATTCGTGCAATTATAAATGATCGCTCGTGTTTATAATATCGCATATCAGTATTTCAACTATTTTCGTTCTATAAATAAAATTAATACCTAGTTCGACTATCCTACGATACTGCATCGTCTCATTACGATTTTTTTATATTCTATTCATAAGAATACACAATTATTGGCTACTTGTAAACAATCACAAAATAATATTCGAAGACGCGTATGTTGAAAACAATTGACGGCGCAACGCGAGAAATAAAGTTTGCTCCGAAAATGCATATTTTTGTAAAAAGGTCTTAGCGTGTACAAATTAAGTGTTCGGACATGAATTTTACCATCAACAGTCGTGGAGAAACAAACTCAAACTATTCTCACCTATTTTTATCACGCCAACAACAGCTATCAATTAAACAAACTCAAATTTAACTGAGAAAAACTATTGACCTCACGCTGACCGTCAATCTGATGGTCAGATCATGCGATCGTCGATTGTTTATCACTACGTCACTCCTAGCGTACTCGCTCGACAATTTTTTTTTTACCCGGCATCCTTTTCAGCGTAGGTATACATAATAAAAAGTCGTCTGAATATTATTTGAATAAACTATAATGACAGATATGGTTAACCGATCGTGCACATTTCTTTCAGAATTCCATACGCTACTCGTAATTAATAAAGAATTAACGTCAGCCAAATGTAGAAGAAGAGAAAAAACTATACACATATTTACACTCACCAGTCTAACTGGACTTCATTGTCGATCAAAATAAACCATCTTTAACCAACTTTGGATGCAATTATCACTACGAACAAGTCTCTGCGAACGGCTAAACTTACAGAATATCGCGAAATAAACCGTCAACGATGACAGGTTATTTTATTATCTTTGTCAATAAGTTGTCGTTTTTCTAAAGGTTAATTATCGATGTATACCATAAAATTGTTAAACCTATCACTTTGACAAAGATACGTCGCCACAAATTAAACAATTTCAACTTAACTTTACGGCGTCGAAACACCGACCGACCGACCAACCGACACCGTACCTCGCTCAATCACGACTGAATTTCAAGCGGGTAGTATCCAACTGGCCCGCCGCACGGCGCGGAGAAAGACGTAAACACGCTCGAGGTTTTCTCTATGAATGATTCTACCGCGCGTATAATCTATCTTCAGTTGCCGGTAAAACAGGTGCGAGTTTGAATTCGGTATATTATTATTCATAGTTTCATATATCTAATTATTATACGCAATAAAAACACTCTGGAAGACTATTTATCCGAATTGTGTATTATATTTTACGCAATAATTGCACGCAAATAAACATGTTAGATTATTATAAACGATTTTGTGATTACCGCGGCTTACCTTTTATATTTAACTTGTCGAGAAGATTTGATATCTGTAATAAACAGCCTCCGGGACTTCCATCTGCAGTCTTGTCGCTCTGATGAAAATATTAAACCATAAAGAAAGATTCACAATGTAGTTCAACACGTTCAGTCAAGTTTCGAATATAAGTAGCTCGAATATTTTTATTGGAATTTTGTTGAAATGTAACCAAAGACCGATCTATGCAACTCGCTAGCCGTCATCATCTTCTTTCGTCCCTCACCGAAGGTAAAAGAATGAACTATTTTTACAGTTTGTTTATACATATAATGCCGACGACGGGTTTCGAGCCCAAAAAAAAACATAAATTCAAACAACAAAAAATTATTCACTGGGTCATTATTCTGATCAACATAAGATGTTGCCGTAAACACTTGACGACAGCGTACATCACCGATTATGATTTGTTTGTAATTTTCTTCTTCATCCGGCGTTCCTTTGAACGTATAACACGTCTAATATATTTTCACCGATAACATTTTACTAATATATTACAGCCCCAGATTATGCGATACACAATCAGGCGAGATTTTTTCCATGACGTGAATTATCATGCACAAAAATGAAAAAATTTCAGGGCCGATGAATGTACCGAAAAAATATAAATACACTATAACCCCGGTCGAGACGAAAGAGGGAAAATTATTTTAGCTGACGTATTTTATTATTAATGAAATGCACGTCATTTTACGAACAGTACTAATCAATTTCCTATACAATTATACTTGGATAAGCCCCTGTAAATGACTAAAGTTACAAGATGTTGCACTTACGGCGAATGCAACTAACAACGGTGATAGGTTATATTGTCTATAGTCATCTACAACTTTTTGTTCTCGTTAATGTAGGTGTCAATGATTTATTCACTATGAAAATTGCGAAATCTCATGTCAACAAATACACTCTCCTCAAATTACAGAGTTTTGCCTAAACTATAAGGCGTCGAGACGTCGACCGGTCCCAACCTGTTCGGCTCCTAAGTTCCGACTGAAGTTTCAAGCGAGTAGTAGTCAGCTCGCCGCGCGTTCGGCCAAGTGTCTGACCAATGCGCGAGGACTTACTGCAGTTCTCAAGATAACATTGTACGTTTAGTTGCCATAAGTCAGGCGGAAGTTTTAGTTTCCACGTTTCGTACCGGTAGCGCTACCCGTTGAAGGTGTACTGACCTACCGTAAATGTATCCTCGCGTGTGTCAAGTTATAGGTTCAGTGACCCCTGTGCATACTGCACGGTCAATCGCCGTCAGGCAGCGGTAAAAAAGAGAATTGGAAGTGATGCTACTAAGTCGGTGTATAATTTTAATCAAAGTTATCTCGAAAAAGTGGACAGTGAAGTTTTTTTAAATCAAAATTTTCTTATCCAAACCCGTACGAACTTTTCTAACCTAAAATTCGAGAAAATTTTTCACCGAAAATAAATTCTTCCAACAAAAAAACAAAAATTTCTCGAAAAATTATGTTCTTTGGCATGGAGACCGTCGCTGACGTGTGGAAAAAAATTCAGAGTAGTTTAATCTTGATATTGCATAACCGTTATAGATAAAATTAGAGTCACTACACGTAATTTATCCCTGCAAAATCCCTTTACAAAAATCAGGTGAGTCGGCTGACCTCGATGGGCCGGTCTACGAACTTCCCGCGCCGGATTCGTTTTGCGATAAGAAATTATTAAAATCTAATCAAGTAATAAGAATTGTTCGCTTAAGTTATACTAATGGTCGATTCCGGGTGGACACTAAGAGGAAAAACATGGAAATGTCAGGAAATTTGAAATCGGTCAGGGAAATTAGGGAAATGTCAGGGAATTTTTTCTAGTTGGTTGCGATAAAAAAATTTTCTTAGCTGAATCATCGTCATTAGTTAATACCACGAAATTATTAGTCTGAAACGTTATTTATTGTTCCGTTGATGATTATGATTTTTTCTTGAATTATATTTAATATTTTAATTCTGTCTCGGAGCTACTTGAGTAAACCGGTATAGACTAGTTGATTTCTTATTAAAACTATTATTAATTTTTATTCATTACGCCACTGCTGATTTATAATCGTTAACACGCGCGAGAAATATAAATTATCAGTTTAATTACATGAAAGAATCACTTTCAAATAGCCATTTATTTTTATTTTGTGTAATAATTAAATTTGTATTCTTCGACTTATTAATACGATGGAATCGTTGAAATGTTCGTATTATATCATACACGATTGAGAATGTTGTAGCAAATTATGACTTGATTTCAAGCATTGAGCGTTATGTGCATACTAATAAATAAATGTTCACGGTTTTTGAAAGATAGATTGAAGTCCTTTGAATGTGAATGTGGTTTTATCCGCGCCAGAGATTGGTGTTGAACTACATTGTAAATCTTTCTTTATGGTTTAATATTTTCATCAGAGCGACAAGACTGCAGATGGAAGTCCCGGAGGCTGTTTATTACAGATATCAAATCTTCTCGACGAGTTAAATATAAAAGGTAAGCCGCGGTAATCACAAAATCGTTTATAATAATCTAACATGTTTATTTGCGTGCAATTATTGCGTAAAATATAATACACAATTCGGATAAATAGTCTTCCAGAGTGTTTTTATTGCGTATAATAATTAGATATATGAAACTATGAATAATAATATACCGAATTCAAACTCGCACCTGTTTTACCGGCAACTGAAGATAGATTATACGCGCGGTAGAATCATTCATAGAGAAAACCTCGAGCGTGGTTACGTCTTTCTCCGCGCCGTGCGGCGGGCCAGTTGGATACTACCCGCTTGAAATTCAGTCGTGATTGAGCGAGGTACGGTGTCGGTTGGTCGGTCGGTCGGTGTTTCGACGCCGTAAAGTTAAGTTGAAATTGTTTAATTTGTGGCGACGTATCTTTGTCAAAGTGATAGGTTTAACAATTTTATGGTATACATCGATAATTAACCTTTAGAAAAACGACAACTTATTGACAAAGATAATAAAATAACCTGTCATCGTTGACGGTTTATTTCGCGATATTCTGTAAGTTTAGCCGTTCGCAGAGACTTGTTCGTAGTGATAATTGCATCCAAAGTCGATTAAAGATGGTTTATTTTGATCGACAATGAAGTCCAGTTAGACTGGTGAGTGTAAATATGTGTATAGTTTTTTTCTCTCTACATTTGGCTGACGTTAATTCTTTATTAATTACGAGTAGCGTATGGAATTCTGAAAGAAATGTGCACGATCGGTTAACCATATCTATCATTATAGTTTATTCAAATCGTAACGAGTTTTTATTACGTACACCTACGCTGAAAAGGACGCCGGGTAAAAAAAAAAAAAAAATTGTCGAGCGAGTACGCTAGGAGTGACGTAGTGATAAACAATCGACGATCGCATGATCTGACCATCAGATTGACGGTCAGCGTGAGGTCAATAGTTTTTCTCAGTTAAATTTGAGTTTGTTTAATTGATAGCTGTTGTTGGCGTGATAAAAATAGGTGAGAATAGTTTGAGTTTGTTTCTCCACGACTGTTGATGGTAAAATTCATGTCCGAACACTTAATTTGTACACGCTAAGACCTTTTTACAAAAATATGCATTTTCGGAGCAAACTTTATTTCTCGCGTTGCGCCGTCAATTGTTTTCAACATACGCGTCTTCGAATATTATTTTGTGATTGTTTACAAGTAGCCAATAATTGTGTATTCTTATGAATAGAATATAAAAAAATCGTAATGAGACGATGCAGTATCATAGGATAGTCGAACTAGGTATTAATTTTATTTATAGAACGAAAATAGTTGAAATACTGATATGCGATATTATAAACACGAGCGATCATTTATAATTGCACGAATCGAATATATCGTTTACATTTGGTGAAAATTCGAAAATAATTACACCGGTCGGGTATTTATATTAAAAATTTGACCGATTGTTATTGAAATATACTGCGAATCTTTCTTGACGAAACGATAACTATCTGATTACAGATGTGAATTGAAGCAGCTGCAGCCAAGAAACGCAGATATAAAAATTGTGGAGGGCGTTTTATCTTCACAGATCTTCACAGAATAACGCCGATAAATTGAATAAAAGGTAAACACATAATAATTCACTATTTTACAGATTCTTAACATTTTTTATATACTTCAGGTTTGTTTCCCTCCCCGCGCTTAAATATATTCTCAATGCGACGTGGCAGAATTAAACAGAGAAAAGAAAAAAAATCATTTTTCACTCATAAATCAATGAGAAATTAAGTTAATGAATTAGACATTCAATCTATTGATTTATTTATTTGTTGAAATTTTACTTCGATGATCATATAAAAAATTCTTGGTACTAGTTGCACGAAATTCTTTTTTATTTCTCTATTACAGCGTGATTGAACAAACGTATGGACCAATCAGTTTTTCAAACCCTTTTTTATTTCTCTGTTCTAGTGTGATGAAACAAAGATGAACGAAGTACGAGAACGGATTATGCTGCAGTGATTGTGAAAAGAAGGTGGGATATTTAGATATTTCAAACAACAATTCGTTATTGCCAATGATGTAAATTCTTTACAACATCATTATTGAGCCGAACTTTCATTGTGGAATTAAAAAACAGACGACATCGAGAAGATTCGTCTAACTTTATTAGTTTATTTATATAGAAATTCAAATTTTTCTTATCTTTTTTCAGATTAGTGGTAAACCGACCGATGGGAACCGATGGGAGAAACCAGGAACTGACGGGTTGCAGAGATATCGGATAGCAAGGGAGCAATTCAGAGCAGGTGAGAACGAGACATTTCTTCGCAAATATTTATTTTCCTCCTGTAGTCTGGTAGCTAATGACTTTGAGTGACAGCAATTTAATTCTTATTCTTTGTACAAAATGTTCCTCAATTCAAAATTTGATTCTCATCGAACGTTTCGTGACGAGAAATTTTCTAAACCGTTTCTTCCTTTTTATTTTTTCATGTACGCAGACAGCCAAGCAGAGACATCCGAGTGCATCTACGCTCCCGCTACTCGGCAACGTCGGTAAGTGCGCATGATTTTTGGTATCGGGCTTCCTTTCCTTGGTTTTCTATCTTCTCTGTCGCGTGGCGTGGCGGTACCATTGTATGATTTATTTAGCTAAATTCAGTTAGGCTCATTCGCGATCGCAAAGGGTTTCTCGCATCCGTTATATCAATCATTACAGCTATTATATAATAAATCGACCGCAATGTAACAATATTATAGAGTTGTTACTGCGTGGTCATTATACATATAGGTATACTGCAGATTTACAGATATTAATAATTAATAGAGTCACCCTTGCCTCTTTACCCTTTGCGAATCACGGTGAGCGTCTCGCGCCGGGGGGACATACATCGCTCAGTCGGCTTTCGCGGTTTCCATTTCCCTCGGCAAAATTTTTATTGAAATTCGGCCGGCTGAGCGGTGGATCCTGATCCCGAGTTACAATTTATACAGTAGTTTATGTAGAATCCAAGTACTCCCGAACACAAGAATGGACGGTAGAGTAAATAATTTTCTGTCTCGAAGACATTTTTTTGTTTTCTTTTGAAATAATGAATTACATTTTTTTAAATATCCAGATAGATAACAAGTAAATAATTTAAATATTCCAAAAATTGTAGAATCTGAGTACTCCCGAACACAAGAATGGACGGTAGAGTAAATAATTTGTCTGGAAGAAAAGTTTTTTTGTTTGAAATAATAAATTACATTTTTTACATGAAACATGAATTAGTAGCAGAATAATTCGAATAGTCCGCTTAGAGAAAATTAAAGAAAAAAAAAAAAAAAAAAAAAAAAACAAATTGCCTAGGATGTAAATACTAACCCGTTCTTTCCCTCACACAGTGTATAAAAAAAGGTGAGTCCCGTACCACGGTGTATGAACTGTTCCGAATGTTTGTGTTGGAGAAAATCTGATATCGTCGTTAGCTTTCCGTACAGGTGAAGCGGGAAGGTAGGGCACCGCGGGGGAAGGGTGTTATGTTTGTGTGCGTGTATGTGCCTTAGTGTCTAATAATTTGAAACTTCGCTGGGTGGGTTTTGGGAAACAGGCGAGGGTAGGAAGGGCCGTGATCGTAAAATGACATGTATAATCTTATGTTCCACAGCTAATTCAAGCGATCGTAACACAGAAATAAATAAAAAATAAAAAATAGAATCCTTCTCTGATATCGTTCTATAAAAATGTTTCTTATTTATCAAAATTCTGATTGCAAACCAGTTTTTTATTCTATTGATGGTACATATTTGTAACATCTCTAGAATCAAACGATTGTTTCACTAAAAATCGCCTAATCCCTCTATAAATAATAAACTACGATCGCTTGAATTATGGGCAAAACGCATCCCAAATCTCCGCGTTTACGTGGGGCGCGGAGATCCAGGGGATGCTGAGCCTGAAGACTTCACGTTGAAGAGGACGCCGACCGTCACGCCACCAATTTTTCTAAGCTTACTCTGTCCTCTTTTCACCTCCAAAACTTGGCAGCTATCTGCGAATTAATTCCTTGTCAAATATAAAGCTCCGTACAGCTTTTTTCACACTGAATCGCAGATAACGCCAAGGCCTCCTCCTCTCTTTGCATGCCTTTCGTTTCGTCTTATTGCATGTTTAATTACATCCAATGTAACATTTCAATTCGTGTTTAATTTCTTATTTTACATTTTTCAGACTTTTTTTTCTCTTCTCTTTCGCAGGTACATTAATGAATTTAATTTCTTATTTTACATTTTTCAGACTTTTTTTTCTCTTCTCTTTCGCAGGTACATTAATGAATTTAATTTCTTATTTTACATTTTTCAGACTTTTTTTTCTCTTCTCTTTCGCAGGTACATTAATGAATTTAATTTCTTATTTTACATTTTTCAGACTTTTTTTCTCTTCTCTTTCGCAGGTACATTCATGAATTCTTTCTTTTCAGCGAAGTTTAAGGTATTCTAAGATATTAATACCGATCAATGAACCCTTTTTTCATTATATTCTACAGGTACTACAGGTTCAGTGGAATCTGTATACTCATAATTTGTTATAACTGTCCTGATCATAAATGTCATGTGAATGTTTCTAATGTATTCTCCATAAATGTCTTATATGTGAAAAATAATTATTTGCTTGACTCAAACGTGTTATTTTATACTTTACATTCAATTTGATTCTATAGACTTGTTTCATTTCAGAGGTTTTTTTCACAGGTTCTACAAGTTCTACAAGTTCTACAGGATTTGCAGATTTCATCGCTGTTTATTTTTCTCCTCCCGCTTTCATGTTTTCTTTCCAGATATTTTTACTGTTTCATTGTTCTTTCAGAGAATTCTTGACTAATTCTTTAATTTCTTTTTTGAATCTGTATACTCATAATTTGTTATAACTGTCCTGATCATAAATGTCATGTGAATGTTTCTAATGTATTCTCCATAAATGTCTTATATGTGAAAAATAATTATTTGCTTGACTCAAACGTGTTATTTTATACTTTACATTCAATTTGATTCTATAGACTTGTTTCATTTCAGAGGTTCTTTTACAGGTTCTACAAGTTCTACAATTTCTTCGGGTCCTTAAGGTTCTACGAGTTCTACAGGATTTGCAGATTTCTTCGCTTTTATCGCTTTTATGCTGCTTATATTTCTACTCCCGCTTTCAGGTTTTTTGTTTTTTTTTTTAGATATTTTGACTGTTATTGTTGTTCAAGAGATTTCTTGATATAATTTTTTGCCAATCAATATGCATAGATAATTTATCGCAACTATTTTGACCATAAATGTGATGTAAATTTTTTTTAATGTATTTGCTGTGAATGTCTTATATGTAAAAAATAATTATTTGTTTGACTTAATCATGTTATTTGCTACCCTCTATTCAATTTAATTCTACAAACTTATCTCATTTCAGAGGTTTTTTTTACAGGTTCTACAAGTTTTACAGTATTTTTGTTGCAGTCCCATTAACAAAGGCTTGAAACAACAAGAATCAGTCGTCAGTATTATTAACTGACGCGACGGAACGTTATTCATCCTCTTTTTGTTTCACTTTTACTCCTAATTTCTAATTTTACATTTTTCAGGTTTTTTTTCTAATCCCTTCCGCAGGTTCATTGACAGAATGATGTTAAGGTTGCCTCACAACTACAGCGTGTTGCGAATTTTCAGGTCTTATAGAAGTTATTGAACTTTAGTCCGGTCATATTCCGTACATGTACAGAGCAGGGTATTCTCCATCAGCCAAATACGGTCATTTTTCGTCTTCTCTGACTTTACCATGCTTTCTCTGGTGAATTCGCTTTTGCATGTTTCGTAAACGCCTTGAGAGAGGTATTCACACCTTTCAACGGTTTGCAAACGTCTTTGGGGCTGAAAAGCCCCTTGCAAAGATGTTAAAACCGCTTGCAATGGCGTGTATACCCCTCGATAGGCGTCGGTTCTCTGAAATATTTTTCTTCTTCTTCGTCATCATCGTCATCATCATCATCGTCATCATCATCATCATCATCATCATCTTCATCTTCATCTTCATCTTCATCTTCATCTGCATGCTACGAATGTTTCTAAGCATGCCGTAATTCTTGCTTGTTTAGTAAACACCTCGATTTGGGTAAGCCACCTTGCAATGGGGTAAAAGCACCTTCGGGACTGAAAAATCCCTTGCGAAGAGGCATAAACAACTTGCTATGGTGATGGTACCCTTTGAAAGGTATTATATTGCTTTTTATTTACTGCATGGGGTGCTTGCACTGCTTCACATCATTCATTCGATAAATCATTCGAAGCTACTCTTATTCTTTCGACTGATCGGTCCTGTCTTGGTCAGCTCTACGCTCTGCGATCGGTCAACTAAAATATTCCGTAACTCTAAAACTATTGGGTCCTCAAATTTTTGGTAAAGGACATTCAGTCTTAGAATCTCTCGAGCAATCTACCCACACAATTCAGAGCGCTCAACCTTGAATACCCTGTATAATTTTTACTGACTACTTTTTTCTCTTCCACAGCCCGATTCAAAATCGCCTAAAATTAGTCCAAATCAGATCGCACACGGATGTATTTATGAAATGTATATGTTTTAACAAAAATTTTTCAACTTTCAGACGGGGGGTGACGTTGGTTGCCTTCTCGTGGTGCCCCCCGAACAAATGCGCTGATATCATGATTTTACAAACAATAACGATATCGAGACATTTTTCTTCGCGAACGACGTGCAATCTTACGCTTTTTATTTTAGTCAAATAATAAACTATCCATATACTGGTCATACTTATCAGCGCATTTGACTAAACAACCAACTATTAGAGTAAAGTCCCCTCCTTTCCTTGCACGCCTTTCGTTTTATATACTGCATGTTCCATATAATTACATTTTATAGGAGAACGGTTTCATTTCATATTATGTCTAATTATTCATCTTACATTTTTCAGACATTTTTTTCTCTTCTCTTTCGCAGGTACATTCATGAATTCTTTCTTTTCAGCGAAGTTTAAGGTATTCTAAGATATTAATACCGATCAATGAACCCTTTTTTCATTATATTCTACAGGTACTACAGGTTCAGTGGAATCTGTATACTCATAATTTGTTATAACTGTCCTGATCATAAATGTCATGTGAATGTTTCTAATGTATTCTCCATAAATGTCTTATATGTGAAAAATAATTATTTGCTTGACTCAAACGTGTTATTTTATACTTTACATTCAATTTGATTCTATAGACTTGTTTCATTTCAGAGGTTTTTTTCACAGGTTCTACAAGTTCTACAAGTTCTACAGGATTTGCAGATTTCATCGCTGTTTATTTTTCTCCTCCCGCTTTCATGTTTTCTTTCCAGATATTTTTACTGTTTCATTGTTCTTTCAGAGAATTCTTGACTAATTCTTTAATTTCTTTTTTGAATCTGTATACTCATAATTTGTTATAACTGTCCTGATCATAAATGTCATGTGAATGTTTCTAATGTATTCTCCATAAATGTCTTATATGTGAAAAATAATTATTTGCTTGACTCAAACGTGTTATTTTATACTTTACATTCAATTTGATTCTATAGACTTGTTTCATTTCAGAGGTTCTTTTACAGGTTCTACAAGTTCTACAATTTCTTCGGGTCCTTAAGGTTCTACGAGTTCTACAGGATTTGCAGATTTCTTCGCTTTTATCGCTTTTATGCTGCTTATATTTCTACTCCCGCTTTCAGGTTTTTTGTTTTTTTTTTTAGATATTTTGACTGTTATTGTTGTTCAAGAGATTTCTTGATATAATTTTTTGCCAATCAATATGCATAGATAATTTATCGCAACTATTTTGACCATAAATGTGATGTAAATTTTTTTCAATCTATTTGCTGTGAATGTCTTATATGTAAAAAATAATTATTTGTTTGACTTAATCATGTTATTTGCTACCCTCTATTCAATTTAATTCTACAAACTTATCTCATTTCAGAGGTTTTTTTTACAGGTTCTACAAGTTTTACAGTATTTTTGTTGCAGTCCCATTAACAAAGGCTTGAAACAACAAGAATCAGTCGTCAGTATTATTAACTGACGCGACGGAACGTTATTCATCCTCTTTTTGTTCCACTTTTACTCCTAATTTCTAATTTTACATTTTTCAGGTTTTTTTTCTAATCCCTTCCGCAGGTTCATTGACAGAATGATGTTAAGGTTGCCTCACAACTACAGCGTGTTGCGAATTTTCAGGTCTTATAGAAGTTATTGAACTTTAGTCCGGTCATATTCCGTACATGTACAGAGCAGGGTATTCTCCATCAGCCAAATACGGTCATTTTTCGTCTTCTCTGACTTTACCATGCTTTCTCTGGTGAATTCGCTTTTGCATGTTTCGTAAACGCCTTGAGAGAGGTATTCACACCTTTCAACGGTTTGCAAACGTCTTTGGGGCTGAAAAGCCCCTTGCAAAGATGTTAAAACCGCTTGCAATGGCGTGTATACCCCTCGATAGGCGTCGGTTCTCTGAAATATTTTTCTTCTTCTTCGTCATCATCGTCATCATCATCATCGTCATCATCATCATCATCATCATCATCATCTTCATCTTCATCTTCATCTTCATCTTCATCTGCATGCTACGAATGTTTCTAAGCATGCCGTAATTCTTGCTTGTTTAGTAAACACCTCGATTTGGGTAAGCCACCTTGCAATGGGGTAAAAGCACCTTCGGGACTGAAAAATCCCTTGCGAAGAGGCATAAACAACTTGCTATGGTGATGGTACCCTTTGAAAGGTATTATATTGCTTTTTATTTACTGCATGGGGTGCTTGCACTGCTTCACATCATTCATTCGATAAATCATTCGAAGCTACTCTTATTCTTTCGACTGATCGGTCCTGTCTTGGTCAGCTCTACGCTCTGCGATCGGTCAACTAAAATATTCCGTAACTCTAAAACTATTGGGTCCTCAAATTTTTGGTAAAGGACATTCAGTCTTAGAATCTCTCGAGCAATCTACCCACACAATTCAGAGCGCTCAACCTTGAATACCCTGTATAATTTTTACTGACTACTTTTTTCTCTTCCACAGCCCGATTCAAAATCGCCTAAAATTAGTCCAAATCAGATCGCACACGGATGTATTTATGAAATGTATATGTTTTAACAAAAATTTTTCAACTTTCAGACGGGGGGTGACGTTGGTTGCCTTCTCGTGGTGCCCCCCGAACAAATGCGCTGATATCATGATTTTACAAACAATAACGATATCGAGACATTTTTCTTCGCGAACGACGTGCAATCTTACGCTTTTTATTTTAGTCAAATAATAAACTATCCATATACTGGTCATACTTATCAGCGTATTTGACTAAACAACCAACTATTAGAGTAAAGTCCCCTCCTTTCCTTGCACGCCTTTCGTTTTATATACTGCATGTTCCATATAATTACATTTTATAGGAGAACGGTTTCATTTCATATTATGTCTAATTATTCATCTTACATTTTTCAGACATTTTTTTCTCTTCTCTTTCGCAGGTACATTCATGAATTCTTTCTTTTCAGCGAAGTTTAAGGTATTCTAAGATATTAATACCGATCAATGAACCCTTTTTTCATTATATTCTACAGGTACTACAGGTTCAGTGGAATCTGTATACTCATAATTTGTTATAACTGTCCTGATCATAAATGTCATGTGAATGTTTCTAATGTATTCTCCATAAATGTCTTATATGTGAAAAATAATTATTTGCTTGACTCAAACGTGTTATTTTATACTTTACATTCAATTTGATTCTATAGACTTGTTTCATTTCAGAGGTTTTTTTCACAGGTTCTACAAGTTCTACAAGTTCTACAGGATTTGCAGATTTCATCGCTGTTTATTTTTCTCCTCCCGCTTTCATGTTTTCTTTCCAGATATTTTTACTGTTTCATTGTTCTTTCAGAGAATTCTTGACTAATTCTTTAATTTCTTTTTTGAATCTGTATACTCATAATTTGTTATAACTGTCCTGATCATAAATGTCATGTGAATGTTTCTAATGTATTCTCCATAAATGTTTTATATGTGAAAAATAATTATTTGCTTGACTCAAACGTGTTATTTTATACTTTACATTCAATTTGATTCTATAGACTTGTTTCATTTCAGAGGTTTTTTTCACAGGTTCTACAAGTTCTACAAGTTCTACAGGATTTGCAGATTTCATCGCTGTTTATTTTTCTCCTCCCGCTTTCATGTTTTCTTTCCAGATATTTTTACTGTTTCATTGTTCTTTCAGAGAATTCTTGACTAATTCTTTAATTTCTTTTTTGAATCTGTATACTCATAATTTGTTATAACTGTCCTGATCATAAATGTCATGTGAATGTTTCTAATGTATTCTCCATAAATGTCTTATATGTGAAAAATAATTATTTGCTTGACTCAAACGTGTTATTTTATACTTTACATTCAATTTGATTCTATAGACTTGTTTCATTTCAGAGGTTTTTTTCACAGGTTCTACAAGTTCTACAAGTTCTACAGGATTTGCAGATTTCATCGCTGTTTATTTTTCTCCTCCCGCTTTCATGTTTTCTTTCCAGATATTTTTACTGTTTCATTGTTCTTTCAGAGAATTCTTGACTAATTCTTTAATTTCTTTTTTGAATCTGTATACTCATAATTTGTTATAACTGTCCTGATCATAAATGTCATGTGAATGTTTCTAATGTATTCTCCATAAATGTCTTATATGTGAAAAATAATTATTTGCTTGACTCAAACGTGTTATTTTATACTTTACATTCAATTTGATTCTATAGACTTGTTTCATTTCAGAGGTTCTTTTACAGGTTCTACAAGTTCTACAATTTCTTCGGGTCCTTAAGGTTCTACGAGTTCTACAGGATTTGCAGATTTCTTCGCTTTTATCGCTTTTATGCTGCTTATATTTCTACTCCCGCTTTCAGGTTTTTTGTTTTTTTTTTTAGATATTTTGACTGTTATTGTTGTTCAAGAGATTTCTTGATATAATTTTTTGCCAATCAATATGCATAGATAATTTATCGCAACTATTTTGACCATAAATGTGATGTAAATTTTTTTTAATGTATTTGCTGTGAATGTCTTATATGTAAAAAATAATTATTTGTTTGACTTAATCATGTTATTTGCTACCCTCTATTCAATTTAATTCTACAAACTTATCTCATTTCAGAGGTTTTTTTTACAGGTTCTACAAGTTTTACAGTATTTTTGTTGCAGTCCCATTAACAAAGGCTTGAAACAACAAGAATCAGTCGTCAGTATTATTAACTGACGCGACGGAACGTTATTCATCCTCTTTTTGTTTCACTTTTACTCCTAATTTCTAATTTTACATTTTTCAGGTTTTTTTTCTAATCCCTTCCGCAGGTTCATTGACAGAATGATGTTAAGGTTGCCTCACAACTACAGCGTGTTGCGAATTTTCAGGTCTTATAGAAGTTATTGAACTTTAGTCCGGTCATATTCCGTACATGTACAGAGCAGGGTATTCTCCATCAGCCAAATACGGTCATTTTTCGTCTTCTCTGACTTTACCATGCTTTCTCTGGTGAATTCGCTTTTGCATGTTTCGTAAACGCCTTGAGAGAGGTATTCACACCTTTCAACGGTTTGCAAACGTCTTTGGGGCTGAAAAGCCCCTTGCAAAGATGTTAAAACCGCTTGCAATGGCGTGTATACCCCTCGATAGGCGTCGGTTCTCTGAAATATTTTTCTTCTTCTTCGTCATCATCGTCATCATCATCATCGTCATCATCATCATCATCATCATCATCATCTTCATCTTCATCTTCATCTTCATCTTCATCTGCATGCTACGAATGTTTCTAAGCATGCCGTAATTCTTGCTTGTTTAGTAAACACCTCGATTTGGGTAAGCCACCTTGCAATGGGGTAAAAGCACCTTCGGGACTGAAAAATCCCTTGCGAAGAGGCATAAACAACTTGCTATGGTGATGGTACCCTTTGAAAGGTATTATATTGCTTTTTATTTACTGCATGGGGTGCTTGCACTGCTTCACATCATTCATTCGATAAATCATTCGAAGCTACTCTTATTCTTTCGACTGATCGGTCCTGTCTTGGTCAGCTCTACGCTCTGCGATCGGTCAACTAAAATATTCCGTAACTCTAAAACTATTGGGTCCTCAAATTTTTGGTAAAGGACATTCAGTCTTAGAATCTCTCGAGCAATCTACCCACACAATTCAGAGCGCTCAACCTTGAATACCCTGTATAATTTTTACTGACTACTTTTTTCTCTTCCACAGCCCGATTCAAAATCGCCTAAAATTAGTCCAAATCAGATCGCACACGGATGTATTTATGAAATGTATATGTTTTAACAAAAATTTTTCAACTTTCAGACGGGGGGTGACGTTGGTTGCCTTCTCGTGGTGCCCCCCGAACAAATGCGCTGATATCATGATTTTACAAACAATAACGATATCGAGACATTTTTCTTCGCGAACGACGTGCAATCTTACGCTTTTTATTTTAGTCAAATAATAAACTATCCATATACTGGTCATACTTATCAGCGCATTTGACTAAACAACCAACTATTAGAGTAAAGTCCCCTCCTTTCCTTGCACGCCTTTCGTTTTATATACTGCATGTTCCATATAATTACATTTTATAGGAGAACGGTTTCATTTCATATTATGTCTAATTATTCATCTTACATTTTTCAGACATTTTTTTCTCTTCTCTTTCGCAGGTACATTCATGAATTCTTTCTTTTCAGCGAAGTTTAAGGTATTCTAAGATATTAATACCGATCAATGACCGGTATTAACAATTTAGGGACGAATTAATGAAATTTCTGTTGCAGTTTCCCCAAATGATTTCGAGTGGCCAATTTCAAGTTGAAATTTTATCATGTGCCCACCCTGGTTTATTACGGCCAGAAATTTGTTTTGACATTGGAACTGGGCTTATTATACCACGTCGTTGCTGAGTGTAATTTTTTTTTTTGTAAGTACAATAAAATTGTATTAGAATTACAATTTTTCGAAAGAAAAAAAAAAAATGGTACAATAAAATAAAATCTTGTAACATGGCCTTCGATCGCCTGGCTCGTCTGAATTGATCATTGGGCTCAGGGTACATTCATTATATTATCAACGAATCTCCTTAAAATTTTCAAGTTCGAATTCTATGCGCGATGTTAAATCACATTATTTGTCAAATAATAAATCTTGTTTTCGTATTTTTTAAATTGCAGTTGAGAATGAGGACCGGTTAAATCTCTATAAGGATCATGAAGCGCGAAGGGGCGATATGATACAAGTCTATGTTATGAATGAATGGCCTCCTCCAGAGAAACGCCATTTCTGCATGACAATTAAGATTTACCGGTAAGCGCACAAAAGCTTTCTTCTGCCTATGAGCCTATTCTTGCAATCGGACTTTGATTCGCAAGGTAATTGTAAAATCGTTCGATTTTCGGGAGAGTGCTCCTCGGAGTGTACCCATGCAGCGTGAGCAGAGCCAAACACAGATTGGAAACAAATGGAATAAGGGAGGAAAGAGGTAGGGTTAACTTACGATACAATACCTTTTCTTTTTTTGTTGTAGGCATTTATCTTGGAACAGATTTTTATTGGTATACATATATGGGCAAGTCCACCGATTATCAACCAATGAACTGGACGTCAAAAATTTGATTTGCTCGAAACTTTTACCTTTCATAGTATGCTCCAAGATTGGAAAGTTCACCAAGTCTCATCCCTTTGAGACCTACCGTTCACGAGATATGCAACATTCTACTTTCGTACTTTGACGTAACTGAGGGTTGAATGCGAATTTTTATCGTATCTTGTCGCTGCAAAATAAATATGAAAAAATAGATTTCTCATGTCAAAAATTCTCAGCTTTTCGAATATATCTTTAGTTTTCGAATATCTTTTCAAAATTCATTAAGAAAACACGTTTTTTGTGAAAAAACAGCTTTTCCGAGTGCACCACCAAATTCAATCATTCTTCCGAATTTTTTATCTAAAAGCTGAGATTTTTTCAATGAGAATCCCAAAGTTTCAAAGTGGGACAGCCGCGGGATCTCGCGTAAGCTGAATTTAATTGATGAAAAGTGTATTATTTACAGACTTTTGTCAGTTGAACGTGTAAATAATGCTACAAAATAAACATGAATAAATAGGTTTCCTACGTGAAAAATTCTCACCTTTTCGAATATATCTTTTATTTTCGAATATCTTCTCAAAATCCATTGGAAAAATACGTTTTTTGAGAAAACAACAGCTTTTTTGAGTGCGCCGCCATGGATTATCATTCTTTTGAATGTTTTATCCGAGAGCTGAGATTTTTTCAGTAAGAAACCCAAATTTGTAGAGTAGGATGGTGGCGGGATCTCGCTTGAGCTAAATTCAATTGATGAAAAGTGTATTATTCACAGACCTTTGTCACTTAAGCGTCTAAATAATACACTTTTCATCAATTGAATTTAGCTCACGCGAGATCCCGCCACCATTCTACTCTACAAATTTGGGTTTCTTACTGAAAAAATCTCAGCTCTCGGATGAAAAATTCAAAAGAATGATAAACCATGGCGGTGCACTCAGAAAAGCTGTTTTTTTTCTCAAAAAACGTGTTTTTCCAATGGATTTTGAAAAGATATTCGAAAACAAAAGATATATTCGAAAAGCTGAGAATTTTTGACATAAGAAACCTATTTTTTCATATTTATTTTGCAACGACAAGATACGATAAAAATTCGCATTCAACCCTCAGTTACGTCAAAGTACGAAAGTGGAATGTTGCATATCTCGTGAACGGTAGGTCTCAAAGGGATGAGACTTGGTGAACTTTCCAATCTTGGAGCATACTATGAAAGGTGAAAATTTCAAACAAATCAAATTTTTGACGTCCAGTTCATTGGTTGATAATTGGCGGACTTGCCCATGTATTCATTTCACAGGCGCTTTGTAGAAGTTGAGGTTGACTATCATTTCCAACTGGATATATATCATATAGGTATATGGGACATACCATGTAAATTTTACATTTTCAAACTTTCACATGTTTTGATTATTTTGCAATTTTTGCATGTTATTCTATACTCAAAATGAGTCGACACATATTTCACGATTCGTCGATATAATGATTTTTTTCGATTTTTCACCAGCTATTTCAAGTTTTGAGTTTAATCACGAAATCATTTCTTTACCTGCATATATCTCAAAGATCGGTGAATCGTATCAAGAAATCAATTGGAATGAACTTGTTCAGTTTGAATTGTACTTCACGAAAAACATTATATTGTAATTTTTCTACCCTTTAAGAGTGAGTCTCTTAGCATTGAAGTATTAAAAAGACCATTGCAAAGAACCTATTTTTTTCTTCTTGTTTTCAATTTTTCAAAAACAGATACAACGCGAACCTGTGGTGAAACAAATGTGTCAATACAACATATTTGTAGAAGCTATAAGTAGCAATAGATAAACTCGTCATTGTTCTGTAGCAGGCTATACCTGAGTATCTCATATTCCAACTTCATAATCGTACAGCGAAAGGTCTTTCAATCTTACAGAATAGATGAGATTATGTAATAATACATTACGAAAAATATATTATATTGTCTTTCGCCACTGGGCGTTGACCTAAAAGTTGAAATTTTTCAGATGACCTCGGCCAAAAATGTTCCTATCTGTTGAGACTGCTTGTATTTGTAAAAAAAATAGTCTGATCAGAATCAGCGGCAGGTTTAACATGGGTGAATGTGTGAGATTGAAATAATTGAATCAGCCATCACGCTTTGAAATATTCTCAATATTGGTAGAGTGACTGATTATTTGTCTATACACGCAGCGAAATTACATTGTTGAATTATTATTGTCAACGAAAATTATATCAAAAATCATCATTTTATCCTCTTAGTATTTCGGTGTGAAAAATTGAAATGAACAGCCCACTTTTCGAAACAAGATCAATAAACAAATAATCTACTTAGTAATTATACCCTTGACTTGTATAATTCATCGCGACAGGGATCAGTTCAAAGTGTAATTATTAGTTTTATTGTAGCCTGGTTATAATTTTATTGCAAAATAATTTGTACGTGTTGTGGATATTATAAAAATGACAAACATTACATGATTGTATTAAGATCGCACTTGAAGCTATATTTAAATGAAACAATCGTGTACTGAAATTGTTGATCTGTTGAACACGCATTATTCTAGTAAACCGTTGATTCCTTATGAGATATCCAATGAAAAATCGTGACCATAATTTTCCCTTTCATTGCTTAGAAATCAAAATCATGACAATGGCATTTCGGTTAGAACAGGGGCTACGGAGACTGGGGACAGTTCGTAAGAAAGCGTGTTATCGTGTACGTATATGTCGTTGATATGTTATCATACATATACATACTCAATATGATGAATATACGTTCATTATTATTATTATTTATTATTATACATTGGTCCGATTGCTAGAGTAGGAATAAACGGTGCGCCTCGTCATACGCGACCCGCGGATCATTTCACGCTCCTGACAGTGTCACAGTTCCCTACCCGATGGCGCCACTAGCGCGAACTGACCTACGACAACGGCAACTTATCCCCACTCGGCGGAACTCAGCGCCGGCAGTGCTACGGGTTCAGTGAACTTCGGAACGTCGACGCGTCGAGATCGTGTGTACGTGAGTAGCTCTTTGACAGGCGTCGCTAATAAGGATCCACATTTTGCTCAACGGAGAAAACTTGTGTAACTAATTGACCAACGTGCTCCTTGACAAAGTAAAATTTCTCTCGATTAATGAGTGGTTTAAATAATCGGGTATAATTCCCGTATATCTCTAAATAGTTTCCTATTGCCTGTGTCAAAGGTTGTTTCGCGACTGTTGAAGCATATCGTCGCCTCCGAAACTAACTTTGTGTACAGCCAGATAATATCATGAATGAGATTGGACTACTTCCCGAATCCCGATCATCTACCTTGGATGTCCAACGTCACCGGGTTAGTCACAATTTGTAGGCTATGGTTCGAAAAAGCTGACATGAACAAAGACACATTGGACGCGGGTGAGTTTTCAATATTATGGAGTTTGTAATTGCTATTTCACCAACGATAAGTAATTTTAGACAACGGCTACAACTTGAAGAATTTTCAAAGGTTGTTTATAACACGAAATATCTCGTGAACAATTAGCCAGAACAAAAATCAAATCAGTCGGCACCGTGCGATCTGTAATAATGCATTACGATGAGTAGAAATTTTTCCATTTTTCTGTCCTGCCAGTTCCGTATTATGTTTGAAAAATAACAAAAGACCTGAAATTCTAGCCGAAACACATTTTTTTCGACAGATTTTACACGTCGCGTATTTCGATACTTATGTTGATCAATCAACAGTAATTAGTAACGACGCGATTGCTATGAGCAGAATTTGGTTGTAATCTGAGAAATTGTTCTTTTTCAAGTATATTCTATCTGTACCCGCGATTGGCTGCGTGAAAATCTTAATTTCCTGCGAACATAACCTCTCGTGCCTGTCTGGAATATACGTACGCGACCATGTTACATTTAATAAACTGGTATCGCAGTGAAAAAACTTGCGACAATTGTCATCTTGTTGTACCAATAATGATACAACTACCGCCAATTTGAAAATGTAATTCCAAGTTTCTCATACTTGAGCATTATTAGCTTTATTGTCGGTTCCGGTCGGTTCTGCAACTCACACAGGTCAACCTAATTTATCAACTTTAATGAATTTGAGTCGATAAAATCTTTCCGGAAGAATACTTGTTCCCTAGTTTAATCTTTGATTCAATTTTTCAACAGCATAATTGTTCAGCGTACGGCAGACCAGTGCCAGCACACACTTCGAATGCATAGGTTCTGCCCCCTATTTGGTCGGAGTTGCACGCGAACCAACGTTACCTAGCTAGTCCTGAACTGACAGTCACCCAGCACAATGGTAAGCTTTATATTATACCAGCCGTAGATCTCATCTAATTGTCTGTATCGACAGACATTCAGTGCCATATGTATCTCCAGATGGGATAATGTTTGTTCTTCTATTAGTAATTATTTCCTCATCTTTCAGAATCGAAGAGTGGAAATGAAATCCGGATTGTTGACGAGCCAAGTCATCTGTACCACTTGCCCGCCTGCCTTGACTGCACCCGAGATAGTCTCATAGAAACTTTGATCTTCTCAGATGTCAGGGAGACGACACAGATGCCTTGCTAGTAATCCTGAACGTGATATATTGAGGTAATTCTTATGGCACTTGCATGTTTTAATACAAAGTAAGTCTACGCGAGATGGAATGCTTAAATCTTTCAAATTAGGATAACTTTTTTTTTCAATGACAAAGTCGAGAGTCATTGTCAAAAATGAGAGATTATTAATAAATTTCAATATAATATACATTCATTAAATATATTTCTCTCATTGATCTGTAGACTTGCCTTGTTGAGAAATCTATATTTGAGTAATGAAGGCAGGAATTCAGAGGGTTGCAAATAAATAATAATGTAGATTGCCATTCAACCGATTTTGCATCACCTTTATTTTTTTTTTTTTTCAAATCTAGTATAATTCTGTATTAGATTTGAAAACTGTTCAGACACGCTTACAAAATTGATCATAACACGTACATTGAGATGGATTTTATTAACTAAGAACAGTGATAATATTATCAACGAGTCACATCTACGATCAGAGTTGAAAAATTTTTGCTACCTTCTCTAGAATATTTCCCTGAATAACTCGTCAAGCTAATTTATCCAATCTACTTCATGTTGATCTTATTTTTATCTTCACAGGCGGTTTTCAACAAGGCAAAAAGCATCTGCCCATCTACAACAAACCTGCTTTGGAAATTCTACAGAACATCGATGCTCACCAGAGACTGGAGCAATTGAAGTGTTGGGGGAATGGCTGCTAGACAACTTTGCGCTGCAAAGTGTAACAAAACTACTATAAGCGTATAGTTTTTAGCCGCTTTACATCTAGTCCGTAATTAAAGTCTACGTGAAATCAATTTCAATAGAATCTCGCATGCAATCTAATAATTAATTTCGTTGAAAACGTCATATACAGTACAAGCTGAATTCTTATGAACAATTTTCAGTTCGCAGACTTTATAATATAGCATTATGCGTGACAAATGTTGAAACATGATTTTATTAACCAGAAGTTTCTTTTATCACAGCATCTGTTGCTCGTTTTGCGTAAGATGAGAATTATTAGACACTTGACATCAGAAAATAATTGTAAAAATTACCGTATAGACAAAGAATCTATAAAGACACGAGGTTTTTGTTACAGATTAATTACGTTTAATTTGGTAGACTAAATATAATGAGCGAAATAACACCTTCGTAGAATTCAATTTGCTATCGGGATAAATTCGAAAAAGAAATACAACGCGGTAGTATGGTGGAATAAATGATTATTACAAATTATTTGTTAAAGCTGTAAGTAGCAATACGTGAACTCGTCATTGTAATGTGGGTCGCTCTAGCTGAGTAGTTCACATGGTAATATTATAATGGGATAGCAGAAGGACTTTCAACATTTCAGCATATATGAGAATTCGTGATACCTAATTTAACATGAAACATATGTTATATTGTCTTTCACCAGTGGGCGCTGATCTCAAAGTCAGAACTTTTCTGATTACCTCTGCTAAAAATGTTATCTGTTGAGACTCCTTGTAATTCTAAAAAAAAAAAAAAACAGTCCGATCAGAATCAGCAGCAGATTTAACATGGGTAAATGTGAGAGATTGAAATACTTGAATCAGCTATCACGATATGAAACATTCGCAATACCTAAGCAAATAATGGCGCATAATCCATACACTTAGAATATGAGTATATCCAGCAATACTCCACTCGTCTGTAACTGTTTGCAATGAACGGAGAATAGATTATTTAAAGATCCATGAAATAGAGAGTGTCATAAATATATTTCAGCAGTATGTAATTGTAGTGTGACAAATTATTTGACGATTCACGCGACGAAATTTCATTGTTGGATAATTATTGTCAACGAGAACTGTATTGAAAATAATAATTTATTCTCTGTTAGTAACTTTGGTGTGAAAAATTGAAATGAACAGCCCGCTTTTCGAGACAAGATCAATGTGCAAATAATCTACTTGGTAATTATACCTTTGACTTGTATAATTCATCGCGACACGCATTAGTTCAAAGTACAATGATAGTTTTACTGTAGACTAGTTATAATTTTATTAAAAAATAATTTGTACATGACGTGGATATTATAAAAATGCCAAATATTACACGATTATATTACTATCGCACTTGACTCTATATTTAAATGAAATAATCGTGTATTGAAATTGTTGATCTGATGAATACGCATTATTATAATAAACCGTTGTATTCTCTATTAGATATCCTAAGAGAAATCGTGTCCATAATTTTCCCTTTCATTGCTTAGAAATCAAAATCATGACAATGGGATTTCGGTTAGGATAGGGGCTACAGAGACTGGGGACAGTTTGTTAAAAGGCGTGATATTGTATACGTATATGTCGTTGATATGTTGTTATGCATATACGTATTTGATACGCCGAATATATTTCAATTAATATTATTATTTATTATTATACATCAATAAACGGACGATCCGATTGCCTGAATAGGAATAAATGGTGTGCCTCGTCGTACGCAACCCGCGGATCATTTTACGCTCTTTATAGTGTCATAGTTCCCTGCCCGATGGCGCCACCAGCACGAACTGACCTACGACAACGGTAACCCCCTCCCCGCTCGTCGGAACCCAGCGCTGGCAGTTCTACGAGTTCAGTGAACTCCGGGACGTCGACGAGTCGAGGTGGTGCGTGCGTGAGTAACTCTCTGAAAACATGTGTAACTGATTAACCAACGTGCTCCTTGATAAAGTGAAGTTTCTCGCGATTAGTGAATGGTGTAAGATATCGCAGATATGTATGTATAATCCCCGTATATCTCACATAGTTTCCTAGTGTCTGTCTCAAAGGTTAAAAAAGCACATCGACGCCTCGGAAACTAACTTCGTGTACGGCCAGATAATATCGTGAATGAAATGCAACCTACTCCCCAAAACCCGATCATCTACTTTGGATGTCCAGCGTCGTCGGGTCAGTCAACGATCGGTCGGCTACGGTTCGAAAAAGCAGACATCAACGAAGGCACATCGGACGCGGGTAAGTTTTCAATATAACGGAGATTGTAATCGTTATTTTACTAACGATAAGTAATTTTAGACAATTGCCACAACCTTAAGAATTTTCAAACTTTGTTTATACCAAGAAATATCTCGTTAACAATTAGCCAGAACAAAAATCAAATTATTCGGCACCGTGCGACGTGCAATGCATTACGATGAGTAGAAATTTTTCCATGTTTTTGTACCAGATCCGTAATATGTTTGAAAAACAACGAAAGACCCGAATTTCTAGCTGAAACACATTTTTTTGGACAGATTTTACACGCCGCGTATTTCGATACCTACTTATCAATCAACAAAGTAATTAGTAACTATTCGATTGCTACGAGCAGAATTTGGTTATAATCAGAGAAATTGTTTATTTTCAAGTATATTCTGTCTGTACCCGCGATTAACTGCGTGAAAATCTAAATTTCCTGCAAACATAACCTCTCGTGCCTGTTTTGAATATACGTACGCGACAGTTAATAAACTTGTATCTCAGAGAAAAAACTTGCCAAAATTGTCATCTTGTTGTACCAATAATAATACAATCACCGTCAATTTGAGAATATAGATCCAAGTTTCTCGTACCTTAGCATTATTTGCTTTATTGCCAGTTCCGCAACTGACAAAGGTCAACCTGATTTGTCAAATTTAATCCATTTGAGTCGATGAAATCTTTTCGGGAAAATACTTGTTCCCAAGCTTAACCTTTTATTCGATTTTTCAACAGCATAATTGTTCAGCGTACAGCAGAACAGTGCCAGCAGACACTTTGAATACATAGGTCTGCCCACTATTTGGTCGGAGTTGCACGTGAACCAACGCTACCTAGTTAGTCCTGAATTAAGAGTTACCCAGCACAATGGTAAGCTTTATATTATACCAACCAACGATCCTATCTAATTGTGTATATTGACAGAGCAATCAATGTGAAATCGTATTCCACTGTCGGATACCTAGACAGTACATATCTCTAGATGCAACAATATTTGGTCTTATATTCGCAATTATCCTCTCATGTTTCAGAATTGAAGAGAGGAAATGAGATCCGGACTGTTGACGTACCGAGTCACCTGTATCACTTACCCGTCTGCCTCGACGGCATCCTTAGATACTTTCATGGAAAGTTGGTATTTCCCAGATGCAAGGGATATGGTTCAGATGCCATAATAATCTTATAGGTAATATATCGATGTGTTTCTTGTCATAATTGTATATCTTACTGTAGGGTAAGTTTAGAAGTGACAAAATGCTTGATTTCTTGAAACACGAGTAAATTCTTTCTTTTCAATGACATAAGTAGAGTGCGATTGACAAAAGTAAGAGACTATGAATAAATCTCAAGAAAATATATATTATCTTCATTGAGTTCATTGAAATGTAGACTTGCCTTGCAATAGGGAAACATTTAAATACTAAGGGCAGGAATTCAGAGGGTTGCAAATCAATACAAACGTAGATTACTATTATATCGATTAGGGATCAAATTTATTGCTTTCTTTTATACAGATTACAATTTAATATTGGTTATGAATTACTTTCGAGTCTCTGGTACTTGCCATAACAGTTGATGTTCGGAATTATTTTCTCATGTTTCAGAATTGAAGAGAGGAAATGAGATCTAGACTGTTGACGTGCCAAGTCTCCTGTACCACTTACCCATCTGCCTCGACAGTACTCCAGGATACTTTCACGGAAACGTGGTATTTCTCAGATGTGAGGGACACGGTTCAGATGCCATAATAATCCTGAAGGTAATATCATACTCTTCGTACTTGTATATCTTACTGTAGGATAAGTCTAGGAGAGACTAAATGCTTTATTCCTTGAAACACGAGTAACTTTCGGTTCAATGACACAAGTCGAGTGCAATTGACAAAAAAAAAGACTATGAATAAATCTCAAGAAAATATGTAATATCTTCATTTAGCTCATTGAAATGTAGACTTGCCTTGCAATAGGGAAATATTTAAATAACGAGGGCAGGAATTCAGAGGGTTGCAAATGAATACAAATGTAGATTACTATTAAATGGATTGGACATCGAATTTATTGTTTTTTTTTCAATAGAATACAATTTAATATTGGTTATAAATTACTTTCGAGTCTCGGGTACTGGTCATAACAGTTGACGGTATTGAAAAAGATAATCGTATGTGCAGCATATTTGTACTAACACATTAAAGTTCTTGCTTCTGTTGAAAATGGTCTAAAGATTACATAAGGTACATTTAAAAACGGTTCATACGGGCTTACAAAATTATTCATAAGATAGCTTATAAAAGATTCGATTAACAAAACGATAATATCACTGACAAAGATCAGATCTATGAAGAGAGACTGTTGGAAAATCTTCGGTTCCTAATCGAGAATATTTGCCTGAATAAAACGTCGAGCTTATTTATCAAATTTATTTCATGTTTATCTTATTTTTATATTCGCAGGGATTCTTCAGCAACGCAAATAAGCTTCTGCCCATCTTCAACAAAGCTGCTTCAAAATTCTACAGAACAACTATTCTCATCGGGGATTGGAGCGGTCGAAGCGTCGTGGAAACAGCTGCTAGACAACTTGTGCTGCAAAGTGCAACAAAACTAGTATAAGATTGGAAGTTTTTTTTATTGTAGATACCGTTTATGAAATTTCAAATGCAGTATTGAAAATTAATGGAGTGGTGTTTCGAAAATGAAAGTATTGACTAGTAATATTACTATGCCGGTATATTTGTACAATTATATTCATATATAATTATCACTCAAAAAATTTTATTATCGCGTTGCGTGTTTGAAAAATTCTTGACGAGTCCTCAAAACTTCCACATCAGTGTGTGAGAATTAATGTTCAATTATTAACTTTACTATACAAGGGCATGAACTGTCATTTCATATACCTAGTTTTCCAAATTTCCTATGACATTCTATGTCAAATGTGTTGTAAATTTCATATCTTATTCAAAAGTGTACAGTTTACCTACTTGAAATCAGTTTCAATAAAATTTCGCGTCCAATCTAATAATTAGTTTCGTTAAAAACGTCGTGCGGAGTACAAGCTGAGCTAGTATCAACAATTTTCAGTCAGCAGACTTTATAACATAGCATATAACTGACAAATGTTGAAACATAATTTTATTATCTGTGACTAGTATCAGCCATAGGCTTTCTTATCGTAGCGCTCGCTGCTCACTCTGTGTAGGACTAAAAAATTATCATTCTTGCCGCAACCCATTTGAGACATATAAAGTAATCTTATAAATTGTCGTACAAACAACGAGACAAAGACACGAGGTTGGTGTCCCAAAATTGTTACATTTCCTCAAGTAGACTAAATATAATGGACTAAACAATACTTTTGTAAGATTGAATCTGCTCTCTTGATTGATTATACCTCGACAAATTTGAAAAACAAATACAACGCGACGCTGTGGTGAAATAAATGTGTTGATGCAAATTATTAGTAGCAGCTATAAGTAGCAATAGATAGACTCGTCATTGTACTGTAGGACGCTATGGCTGAATCGTTCACATGGTAACATTATAATCGTACAGCGAAAGGACTTTTAATCTTACAGACTAGATTAGATTTTACAATAATACATTATGAAAAATATATTATATTGTCAATTGGCGCTGGGCGCTGACCTCAAAGTGAGAACTTTACCAATTAGCTCTGCCAAAAATATTCCTATCTGTTGAGACTCCTTGTATTTGTAAAAAAAATAGTCTGATTAGAATCAGCGGCACATTTAACATGAGTGAATGTGTGAGATTGTAATAATTGAATTAGTTAGCACGATATGAAATATTCGCGACACCTAAACGAGTAATGGCGCATGACTTATAATATAAATATATCCAGCAATACTCCACTCGTTTGTAACTGTTTGCAGTGAACGGAGAATAGATTATTTAGAGATCTATTAAATAGAGAGTGTCATAAATATATTTCAGCAGCATGTAATTGTAGTGTGACAAATTATGTGACTATTCACGCGGCGAAATTACATTGTTGGATAATTATTGTCAACAAAAACTGTGTTGAAAATAATAATTTATTCTCTGTTAGTAATTCCTATGTGAAAAATATAAATAAACAGCTCGCTTCTCGAAAGAAGATCAATATGCAAATAATCTACGTAGTAATTTTACCGTTGACTTGTATAATTCATCGCGACAGGGACTGGTTCAAAGTATAATTATAGTTTTACTGTAGACTAGTTATAATTTTATTGGAAAATAATTTGTACACGATGTGGATATTATAAAAATGCGAAATATTACATGACTATATTACGATCGCACTTGAAGCTATAATATTTAAATAAAAGAATCGTGTATTGAAATTGTTGATCTAATGAACACGCATTATTATAGTAAACCGTTGTATGCTTTTGTTGGATATCCTACGAGAAATCGTGACCATACTTTCCTCTTTCATTGCCTAGAAATTAGAATCATTAAAATATCATTTTGCACTCCTACCCGTCTCGGCGCGGGGTGCCAAATGGTATCGCCATCTCGCGGTGCAATGCATGAGCTAGATTGCAGCAAAATCAGCTCACCGTTGAAGAAGGAATACTGACCTACGGTATTCACAACATTCATGGGTTCAGTCGTCTTCGTGGCGTCGAAGAGTTCACATGGGGAGGTTTTCGTGACGATTTTATTAGATATCTTATTAGAAATATTCCGAGCACGGGAAAGTTGTCGCGTATTAGACGTGTGGTAGGATATTGAACAAGCAGTACGTGAATTTGTAAGTTATTTCTGTCTGGCAATCCAACCACTGGCGCGACTGCCAGACAAAAATCAAGAGAAAAATCTCTGTCCGACGAAACGTTGTTTATACTATAGGAACTTGTACGGAAGAAAGCAAATAGAGATATCCTTGATAATTTGCGATGCGTATATATGCATATTTATTTATAAGAAATAATTACAAATTGTACATAACATGACATAACATTGACGATATTGTATTGATGCTGCAGCAATAAACTCCCAGATATACGTATAATTGATTACTTCGTTATTTTCCACTTTTCCCTTCCTGCGTTTTTCTATTTCAGGTATTGAATAAGGTAAGTGAATTTTAATAATTGTAAAATCTCAAAATAACTTGAACGAATAAGACATGCACAACGAGACACATCTATACGAATGCATGCCTGATTAGACGTTTAATTTTATTTAAAATTCGAGCGCCTTATTATATGCAACCCGCACGCCGTCGGTGCTTTTGAGATTTTTGTTGCGTCAATTAGGCGCACCAATTTTTAGACATAAAATTTTTCTAAGTCGAAAAATCGGTGCGCCTAATTGACGCAACAAAAATCTCAGAAGCACCGACGTCGTGCGGGTTGCATATAATAAGGCGCTCGATTTTAATTTTATTTAAAAATTCGAGCGCCTTATTATATGCAACCCGCACGACGCCGGTGCTTGTGAGATTTTTGTTGCGTCAATTAGGCGCACCAATTTTTCGACATAAAATTTCTCTAAGTCGAAAAATCGGTGCGCCTGATTGACGCAACAAAAATCTCAAAAGCACCGACGGCGTGCGGGTTGCATATAATAAGGCGCTCGATTTTAATTTCATTTAAATTTATTGAAATTGCGCCGTGTCTTCTTACTATCATTGAGATTCACTTACCTTATTCAATACCTGAAATAGAGAAACGTAGGAAGGGGAGAGTGAAAAATAACAAAGTCATTAATTATACGTATATCTGGGAGTTTATTGCTGCAGGATCAATACAATATCGTCAACGTTATGTCATGTTAGGTACAATTTGTAATTATTTCTTATAAATAAATATGCATATTCATATACGCATCGCAAATTCTTAAGGATATCTCTATTTGCTTTCTCCCGTACAAGTTTCCATAGTATAAACAACATCTCGTCAGACAGAGATTTTTCTCTTGATTTTTGTCTGGCAGTCGCGCCAGTGGTTCGATTGCCAGACAGAAATAACCTAAGAACTCACGTACTGCTTGTTCAATATCCTACCATATGTCTAACACGCGTCAACTTTCTTGTGTTCGAAATATGTCTAATAAGATGTCTATTGAAATCGTCACGGAACCTACCCACGTGAACTCTTCGACGCCAGGAAGACGACTGAACCTACGACAGGTACGTACCGTAGGTCAGTGTTCCTTCTTCAACGGTGCGCTGATTTTTTTGCAATCTAGCTCATGCACTGCACCGCGAGATGGCGATACCATTTGGCACCCCGTGCCGAGACGGGTAGGAGTGCAAAATGGTATTTTAATGATTTTAATTTCTAGGCAATGAAAGAGGAAAGTATGGTCACGATTTCTCGTAGGATATCCAACAAAAGAATACATCGGTTTACTATAATAATGCGTGTTCATTAGATCAACAATTTCAATACACGATTCTTTTATTTAAATATTATAGCTTCAAGTGCGATCGTAATATAGTCATGTAATATTTCGCATTTTTATAATATCCACATCGTGTACAAATTATTTTCCAATAAAATTATAACTAGTCTACAGTGAGAATATTGTGTGTGCGTGTTGAAACCTGGAATCTGGAATACTGTAATTATTATAAGTTAGGAGGCTGTAAGATTTTTTATAATAGTGGTAGACTAAACAAAAGCGGATGGAATTGTAATATACATTAAGGGCTCATTTAATGAGAGTACGTATGTCAAGGAATCGCGAAAATTGAGGATTCCACATTCCAAGCTTAAAACTAATGATGGCATGTGTAGTAAAATATCAGCGCTTTATAGATCTCATGCTATATATAAAATGGAATTTGTTATGAACGTTAAGAAATTTTTGAAAGAATCTAAGAACAGTAAATATCACTTGATCATACGTGATTACGACATTAACTTACTGGATTTAGATACATCGAGTCTATAATTTTTGTCATGCTTAAGTTTACTTATGAATATAATGATTACATTGATTGTGGTAAGTTGGAAAAGATTGCTGGTAATGTTAAATGGAATGAATTGTTATTTCTAGATCCTAATTTGGCTACTAACTCAATTATTGGCGAAATAAAAAATTGCGTGAATATGTGGAAAATGAATAATTATTGGAATAGAATGAAATTTAGCAATATGCCTATGAAAAGATGGATTACTAAAGCTATAATTGTTTCGTGCAATACTAAAGAACAGTTGTATAATTTATGCAAAGTGCAGCCAATAAATACTGAATGTCAGAATAGATACAAACATTATACAAAAATATTAGATAGAGTTATCAAAGATGCTAAGTTTAAGTTTAAAGAAAAGCTACTTGAGAATAATTGCAGAAATCCCAAGAAATTGTGGTATATTATGAATAATAAAATTTGTAAAAAGGAAACAAGTAACAATGAATTTGATTATATTGATGATAATAATAATATAAAAGTTGAGAGCAATGAAGACGTAGGTGAAAATATGAAGAAATATTTTTGTATGGTTGAAAGTTTGTTAAGGGATAAAATTATAACCAAAAGTAATGAAAGATTAGGTCTAGCGATAATGAATGATGAAACAATGTTTGTGCAATGTACTAATTCATTAGAAATTAAAAGTATAATTGAAGACATGAAAATTAAACCAGGTGGAGTTGATAATATTAGTTCAAAAGTATTAAAAACAATAATCAACTATAGAGCAAATCCCCTACCATTCCTATTTAACCAGTGTATCAGGCAAGCAATATGGCCGGATGCTTTAAAGAAAGCTGAAATTGTGCCGATATTTAAAGCAAAACCAAGGTGCACGGCTGAGAATTATAAACCGATCTCTCTGACTTCAAAGCTAGCCACAATTTTTGAAAAGACTATGTACAAAAGACTTTCTAATTTTATAAGGAGTAATAAACTAATATCTAACCAGCAATGACTTTTTAAAAAATTTAGGGAAGAAAGATGCTTCAAAAACGTTGACGAGTAAAATAAATAATAATCTTGATAAGAATATTCCAACAATTGTTACGTTCTTGAACTTAGCTAAAGTTTTTGATACGCTGGATCATGGAATATTATTACAGAATTTATATAGATATGGTTTGAGGGGAATTGTCTATACTCTACTATCGAGTTATCTCACTAATAGGCAACAGAGAGTTAGAGTCAAAAATATACGGTCAGCAATTATCAAAATACAGGTATTGGTGTGCCGCAAGGAACCAAACTAGGTCCATTGCTAATTATTGTGTATGTTAATGATTTAATTGATGAAACGACAAATGATTCGGGGACAGCTTATGCTGATGATACAGCTATTATTTCCGGTAAGAATTCATGAGCTGAAGCAATCAAGAAAATTAATGCCCTATTAGAGCGTGTTGCAAACTGGCCAGTTGTCAATAGATTATCGTTAAATTTGACAAGACGGTATATATTACACTTGGAAGTTACTGTGACAGTGTACCTGACCATGTTGAAATTAAAATACATAATAATCTCTTGAAGAGTATAAAACTGTAAATATCTGGGAGTAATAATTGATTTTCATCTTAAATCTGCCACTGATTCTAATCAGATTATTTTTTTTTTTTATAAATACAAGGAGTCTCGACGGATAGGAAAATTTTTGACCGAGGTAATTAGAAAAGTTCTAACTTTTAGGTCAGCGCCCAGTGACAAAAGACAATATAATATATTTTTCATGTTATATTATTACGAATTCTCATCTATACTATAATATTGAAAGTCTTTTCAATGTTAAAAGGCTGATTCTGATCCGACTATTTTTTTCATAAATACAAGGAGTTCGAACAGATAAAAACATTTTTGGCAGAGGTAATCAGAAAAGTTCTAACTTTGAGATCAGCGCCCACCGACAAAAGACAATATAATATATTTTCCATATTAAATCAGATATCATGAATTCTTATCTATCCTGAAATGTTGAAAGTCTGTTTGCTGTCCCATTATAATATTACCATATGAACTACTCAGCTAGAGCGTCCTACAGTACAATAACGAGTTTACGTATTGCTACTTATAGCTTCTACAAATAATTTGTATTAAAACATTTATTTCACCACAATGCCGCGTTATATTTGTTTTTCAAATTTATCGAGGTATTATTAATCAAGTGAGCAAATTCAATCGTACACAAGTATTGTTTGGTTAATTATATTGAGTCTAGACTTGAGCAAATGTAACAATTTTGTGACACCAGCCTAGTGTCTTTGTCTCGTTGTTTGTACGAAAATTTATAAAATTATTTTATATGTCTTGAATGGGTTGCGGCAAGAATAATAATTTTTCACTCTCACACAGAGAAAGCAGTAGGCGTTATGATAACAAAGCCTATGGCTGTTACTAGTCACATATAACAAAATTATGTTTCAACATTTGTCAGTCACATGCTACGTTATAAAGCTTGCTGACTGAAAATTGTTGATACTAGTTCAGCTTGTACTCTACATGACGTTTTTAACGAAAGTAATCATTATATTGAATGCGAAATTTCATTGAAATTGATTTTAAGTGGGCAAATCGTTATTACGGACTAGATGCAACGCGGCTGAAACCTATATATGCTTATACTAGTTTTGTTACACTTCGCAGCCCAAAGTTATCTGGCAACTATTCCCCCGACGTTTCGACTGCTCCAGTCCCTGATGAGAATAGTTGTTCGGTAGAGTTTTGAAGCAGGTTCGTTGAAGATGGGCAGGAGCTTGTTAGTCTTGTTGAATAATACCTCTGCAAGCATAAAAATAAGATCAACATGAAATACATTGGATAAATAAGCTTAACGTGTAATTCAGGCAAATATTCTCGACTATGAACCGAAGATTTTCAAACTGTCTCTTTTAATAGATCTGATCATTGTCAATAATACTATCGTTTTGTTAAGCGTATCGATTATAAGGTATCTTATGATTCATTCTGTAATACTGTAACAACCGTTTTTACATCTAATATAAACTTTAAATAATTTCTAACAGAAGCAAGAACTCTAGTGTATTACTATGAATACCCTGCATAAATGACCAACCTTTTCAATCCCATCAATTCTTATGACCAGTACGTGAGATTCGAAAGCAATTTATTACCAATATTAAATTGTATTCTACTTGATAAAAATAAATGTGATGCCTAATCGATTCACTAGTCATTTACATTTGCATCCATTCGCGACCCTCTGAATTCCTACCCTTGTTATTTAAATATTTCCCTATTGCAAGGCAAGTCTTCATTTCAATGAGCTAAATGAAGATATTATATATTTTCTTGAGATTTATTCATAGTCTTTTTTTTTTTGTCAATTGCACTCGACTTGTGTCATTGAAACGAAAGAAGTTACTCGTGTTTCAAGGAATAAAGCATTTAGTCTCTCCTAGAGTTATCCTACAGTAAGATATACAAGTATGAAGAGTATGATATTACCTTCAGGATTGATATGGCATCTGAACCGTGTCCCTCACATCTGAGAAATACCAAGTTTCCGTGAAAGTATCGTGGAGTACTGTCGAGGCAGATGGGTAAGTGGTACAGGTGACTTGGCACGTCAACAGTCTAGATCTCATTTCCTCTCTTCAATTCTGAAACATGAGAAAATAATTCCGAACATCAACTGTTATGGCCAGTACCAGAGACTCGAAAGTAATTCATAACCAATATTAACTTGTATTCTGTATAAAAGAAACCAATAAATTTGATCCCTAATCGATTTAATAGTAATCTATATTTGTATTGATTTGCAACCCTCTGAATTCCTGCCCTTAGTATTTAAATGTTTCCCTATTGCAAGGCAAGTCTCCATTTCAATGAACTAAATGAAGATAATATATATTTTCTTGAGATTTATTCATAGTCTCTTACTTTTGTCAATCGCACTCTACTTATGTCATTGAAAAGAAAGAATTTACTCGTGTTTCAAGAAATCAAGCATTTTGTCACTCCTAAACTTACCCTACAGTAAGATATACAATTATGACAAGAATCACATCGATATATTACCTTCAGGATTATTACGGCATCTGTATCGTATCCCTCGCATCTGAGAAATACCAAGTTTCCATGAAAGTATCCAAGGGTGCCGTCGAGGCAGACGGGTAAGTGGTACAGGTGACTCGGTACATCAACAGTCCGGATCTCACTTCCTCTCTTCAATTTTGAAACATGAGAAAATAATTGCGAATATAAGACTAAACATCGTCGCATTTAGAGATACGTACTGTCTAGGTATCGGACAGTGGAATACGTTTTAACATCGATTGCTATGCCAATATACACAATTAGATAGGATCTTTGGCTGGTATAGTATAAAGCTTACCATTGTGCTGGGTGATTGTTAATTCAGGACTAACTAGGTAGCGTTGGTTCACGTGCAACTCCGACCACATAGTGGGCAGAACCTATGCATTCAAAGTGTCTGCTGGCACTGTCTACTGTACGCTGAACAACTATGCTGTTGAAAAATTGAATAAAACGTTAAGCTAGAGTACAAGTATTTTCCCGAAAAGATTTCATCAACTCAAATGGATTAAATTTGACAAATTACGTTGACCTTTGCGAGTTGCGGAACCGGCAATAAAGCAAATAATGCTAAGATACGAGAAACTTGAAATTATATTGTCAACTTAACGGTAGTTGTATCATTATTGGTACACCAAGATGACAATTTTGGCAAGTTTTTTCTCTGAAATATAAGTTTATTATTATATTATTAACTGTCGCGTACGTATATTCAAAACAGGCACGAGAGGTTATGTTTGTAGGAAGTTTAGAATTTCACGCAGTAAATCGTGGGTACAGATAGAATATACTTGAAAATAAACAATTCCTCTGATGACACCCAAATTCTGCTCGTAGCAATCGAATAGTTATTATAATTACTTTGTTGATTGATCAACGTAAGTAGGTATCGAAATACGCGACGTATAAAATCTGTCGAAAAAAATATGTTTCAGCTAGCATTTCGGGTCTTCCGTTATTTGTCAAACACGGTGCCGACTGATTTGATTTTTGTTCTGGCTAATTGTTAACTAGATATTCCTTGCTATAAACAAAGTTTGAAAATTCTTAAAGTTGTAGCTATTGTCTAAAATTATTTATCGTTGGTAAAATAGCCATTACAAACTACACTTTATTGAAAACTCACCCGCGTCCAATGTGTCTTTGTTCATGTCAGTTTTTTTGAACCATAGCCTACAAATTGTGACTAACCCGGTGACGCTGGACATCCAAGGTAGATGATCGGGATTCGGGGAGTAGTCCAATTTCATTCATGATATTATCTGGCCGTACACAAAGTTAGTTTCGGAGGCGATGATATGCTTTAACAGTCGCGAAACAACCTTTGACACAGACAATAGGAAACTATGTAGAGATATACGGGAATTTTACCCGATTATTTAAACCACTCATTAATCGAGAGAAATTTTACTTTGTCAAGGAGCACGTTGGTCAATTAGTTACACAAGTTTTCTGCGTTGAGCAAAATGTGGATCCTTAGCGACGCCTACCAAAGAGCTACTCAGGTACACACGATCTCGACGCGTCGACATTACGAAGTTCACTGAACCCGTAGCACTGCCGGCGGTGGGTTCCGCCGAGTGGGGATAAGTTGCCGTTGTCGTAGGTCAGTTCGCGCTAGTGGCGCTATCGGGTAGGAAACTATGGCACTATTAAGAGCGTAAAATAATCCGCGGGTTATACGTAATAAGGCGTTATCAACCGGTCATTATTAGAGATCGAAATACATTAAATATAAATCCGCAAATTGCAAGAATAATCTGCATGATGTATGGGTTGATTCTAAACAGGCCAAAAGCGCAATGCTTAACGCTCAATATTCTATGAAATACATACCCCAGGATGTAACGATTCTCATGTAGAAATTTAAAAACAATATGATTTCATTACTGTGGTTAGATACGACTTTGAATAATAAAAAAAACCGCTGAATCATGTCAAGAACTTCCAAACCTTTGCTCGAAACTAAAAGAAGATTAATGTTTTTCTATTATTGTAAAGATTTCGCAATATTCTATATTGTCAAACAACAATTTGAAATAAATTCAACAAAAAACAGATTCGATTTGATAATTCCAAAAGTCTGTATACCAGGTTGTCCAAAAACAGTCGCTTTATCGCCCAAAATTTAGAATCGTCAAGAAAATTAATTATAACATCCTTGTTTCTGTATTGATGTTCAAAAATTCATTTTAAGTCTGTTGAAGAATATAGAAAACTCATATAATGCAGCGATAAGTCGTGTATCGCCAAATAATTAACTTATACGAATGATAATGCGATTGGAAAATATTATATGAAATAAAAATACGTACCACCATTCGAAAGAGAGAATTAACTCACTTCTTTCCCCTTCTGGAATCGTTCTCCCGAATACTTTACGATAATACAAGATTCCTTATAATGACAATATACAGTAACTATAGCATAAGAATTTTTACAGATTTAATAATATGTATGTAGGTATGTATGTACAATAAACCGCAGGTTCTTTAATTTCACAATAAATATATCGCCGAGCTATCCAACTCGCAAAAAAATTTTGCTTATTGTTATACTTGATTTTTTTTTAGGTATATCTCCTTGTCAATTTCCATGAATTTAGTCAGCCGTGTTCCGTTGTAAGGCGACTCACTGCCAGGGGGGTGCATTCGCATCTACGAAACAGAAATACAAATTACAAGTGATCTCACATTGATTTTTTATAGTTTATATTATCGTATCATATAAATTAATCGATAATTTAATATCGAATTAAATTTTACAATAGCTCTCTAAGAAATAAATGTTTTTTCTTTTTTGTATTGATTTATCAGAGTCGTTCCCTATTGATCTTTAAATCGACAATTATTTAAATATCGTTACAAAAATGTATGTAGCTAAGAAATCAGTATCAAAATTTTGTTACATACCGCAAATCGTTGATATCGGCCAGAAAATTTATTCGATTATGTATTTCGAATTTTATAATATGGTATGTATCTATAAATTTTCTGTCAGTGTATATATACATATAGAATATGAGAATATGATAAAGAATGAAAAGTAAATAAATAAACAAACATGCCGAGAGACATTACGTCGATAGAAATGAAGAAAATACTCTTAAGATAGGACAAGAGAGCTGTAGAAAATTTAGATTCTACTATAGTTATAGATATAATGTATAAATTTGGATAATTATTATCGTACAACTACTACTCTACGATATTACGACTAATCATTATAGAAGACCTGTATAAAAATAATATATACTGTTAAGAAAATCAGAGTTTGAAAATAAACAGTAATTATGCATTTATAGATTACGAATTGAAAAATAAATAGACATCTATAATGTATCTACAGAAAACGAGAAAAAAAAAACCCACAATCCCCGTACATGCAAAGTAAATAATTTGTCAGAGTATTTAAATACGTGCATATAAATTCAATTATACAATTTAAATCAAACAACCGTTGATAATTCTTCTGAGAGACTTAAATACTTATACAAATATATAATGTAATCAGGAGTTGAGGTAACTAAAAACAATTTTATTTTTTTAATTTATCCAAATTTTTTTTCTCCTTGTTACGTAAAATATAATAGTTCTCGAACTTGATACCACCCACACCAAGTTAGTTTATTAATAAAGTTATAAAAATACAGTTTTATTAAATGGTTGTGTATAAATGTATAGCGAGCTCTATAATTGTTTTTTTTTCAACGTTCATATTTTTTTGAAAAAAAATGAAAAAATAAAATAATAAAAAAATTCTTTCTGCATACTGCCAAGCATTTAGAATTTTGAATAAAGTTTGTAGATATTTCCTTATTTTTATTTTTATTCGTATTTTTTTTTTATTATTATTTTTTCTTAACGTGATTCGTAGATATTTTCGATATAATTTTTTATACGTATGGCTGAATTTTGTTTGATTAAAACAAAATGATAATTTTTTTACTTTTACCAGCATACACAATCACGTTACATAATAATTATAACAATATTAATATTAATATCAATAATAATTATAATAATAATAATATCAATAATAACAAGAATCGTTATTTGTCACTAACAGCTCGCCGTATTAGTAGAGTAAGTGTAAGTTTATAGATGTGTCTCGATGAGTTTTATTGGTTTTTTAAAAATTTGTATGATATTTTTTTTTTTGTTCATCTAGGCGTTAGGGAAGCCGTTTTCATTTTCTTCTCTATCCTCATCAGCGTTCTGGAATCGTTTCTGTAATAAAAAAAGAACCAACACCATATCGGTTAGAAATGCCTTTGCTAAGGGTTAAATATTATTTCGACCATGTATCATCGGGCTCTTTCTTTTCAGACTTGACTCTCCCTGCACCTAGTGGGCATCTTGTTCCTAGAATTTTTTGGGTTTCGGGTTTAATCACCAATCATTTTCTCCCGCCTTTTCTTCTCAAAATATCTTACTCAATAGTAATAATAATAATTTAAATAATAGGTAATATTAATAAAAGGCTATTCTCTATTACCAATTTTCACCCCTTAAAGTTAATAAATTTAAAAATTGAAAAAAAAAATTAAAAACAAAAACATATTTAAATGAAATAATTAATTATATGATTTAATGACAGCTTAATAAATGATTAAAAGTAAATGCAATGCACCAGCGAGCCCCCTTTCACTTATATGTCTATAGTTAGGAAAATTGATATTCTAAGCATAATATCTGAAGAGTCGCAATTTTGCAATAATTTTCTAAAGATTAAAAGGTCGATTATAAAAGGTCGTCATCGGGAGAAGATGTGTTTCAATACACTCACCATGATCCTGTATTTTTCTTTACAAGCATATTCGGTCTCGTCCACGTCGTTGTAACAATCGCTCTTGTAATCATCTGGTATAGGTCGTCCCTCGAATTGACAAAGGTGAGACAACGGACGTGAATGTACAATCAGCTTATCAAAACCAGTCGGTTTTCGTTGTGGACAATAAAATACGTCAGGCGTATTTTTATCGAATACAATACTCTTTCGCATCATGTCACCGCAATTTGCCAATACTACAAATGCCTGACGAAAAAAAGAGAAAACTTTATTTTTTAATAAATTCTCGATTTACCGCCAATATTTATACCTACTTCAAAAATTAGAAAATGGACGGATACCTTTTGAATAAAAAAAAAATTAAAAAACAAAACGACGATAAGTGTGCTAAAAAAAAAAAATTATTTCTCAAATTACTTGAAATTAATATTTATATTTCACCTAATTATCATATTATGATAGAGGCTCGGATCTCATGACCTCAAAAATCTAATGATACCGTTTCATCTCACGCGACAAGTATGTAAACGATCAGTCTTAACCGCATAGAAAATTGATCGCTTTGAAACTTACCGCTAAAACGACTGCGATGTTTAACGGTGACATTTTATCTGCAACAGATAAAAAAAAAAGATAAGACTTGTTGAGAATAATACTGATACCTTGTTACTACTACACATACAGGATAGAGAATAAACATATTATAGTGAAGACGTTATATAAACGGTTCAGAAATTGCGCAAAATAATTCACAAATGGCATTTAAACCGATGTTGCTAATATTGTAGCACAGAATATATTACAGATACAGAATCTGGGTCGATTGTAATAAAATGTCCCGAGTACCAGCATACTTCGAAATAATATAAACGACAAAAGAAAGTGGAAATTTATTTGACTGTATGTCAAGATTTTCCTAAATTTTATTGAAAAATTATTAAATGATAAATATATAGATCGTTAAAATTAATTGTTATATTGATATGTGACAAAGAATACGTTGAGAATGATATCAGAGGGTGTGACTAGCTCGAGAATCATGCTTCTGTATTCGTATGTATATGTAGTACGTGTCTAAAGTAGATTTTATTACGAGTTATAAAACGACAGACACGGATGTAAGTAGAGGGACGTTAAGGTATTTCATGCCTAGCCTTTGGCCTGTCACTTGAAGCAATAGAACAAAAAAAAAAATTGATCTAAATAAAAAAAATAAATAAATAAAAAACAATTTGAATCATGAGGCAAGGACAACAACTGGCAAGGCCGTAATTGCAGGTGTAGAAAGTAAATGTAAGAGTAAAAATATTTTTTTTTTTTTTATATGCAAGTTGTATGTTTGTATGTGTATAGAATTTTAATATCTAATTATATATATATATAATTAGTCTTAAATTATGCGAATTTTTTTCCGAAGAGGCACCAGTTGATTATTTATTTAATGTAAAAAAAAAAAAAAATATCGTCGAATCTATGACATTTTGGATTCCGATTCAATTATAATTATTTTAAGCTTATGAAAATGCAAATTATTCAATGGAAACTTCGAAAGGAACTGCGATAGCTGTTTTACATTTTATTGCAAATTTATTTCAACTCCCAATTAAACTATCAGCTTTACGACCGTTCTAAACGTCAAGGTCTTCTCCAGTTCATTCAAATAATCAAACGCTGGGATACTTACAGATAAATTGTTCGAAAGTAAAAACGAATAAGATTTGTAAAAAAAAATAAATAAATAAATAAGTAATAAAAGTCAGAATCGAGTTAGAGACTACAGTTAATTAATTACTACAAGGTGCGAGAATTTGCTTGTCTAATACTGACTCGAGTTGGCTGTACGAAATACCGGAAATTCTTACTCGACGGTGGCGCGAGGATAGGTAATAATTAGAAAATATCATCGTTACCTGCATTGCATTAACTTAAAAGAAACTATTAGCCACATACATACGTATAAGTAAAGAAATGAAAGTAAAAAACTGACCCAGATGTTGCCATATAGTTACGAGAAGGCCGAAAATGAAACACGTTAACGGTCAAGCTACATATATTATCTCTTTCTCTATGTTTTCCTCTCCCTTTCTCTCTCTTTATCATAATGTTATAATTACGAAAAATTAAAAGAGATATTAAGTTAAGAATGTGAAACGAAAATAGCGCGATTATTATTTCGTGTATACCTACTAAAGAAATGGCAGTAGTTTAACTGCATAAATTTTTCGGTTTCGGTTAATTGTGAAATCGTGAAACTTTTCCCCCAGCGTAGCCTTTTTAGGCTGACCGTATATAGTCTCACGAGTACGAAAAAAAAAAAAAAAAAAATTAAATTAGTCATCGCCTTACCAGACCCCTGCTCATAATTTCTTGTCAATTTTTTGCTAAACTGTATATGCAATTTATGTATGCTGATTTATTTCAGTTAATCGACTCACGAACACGTGCGGTTATTCGCGAAAATTTTACAACGATTTTCACACTTTTCTCATCTGACACTGAAGTCATTAGAAAAAAAACTAAATTCGTTATTCACTCCTTAGTCAATAACGTCATTCGACTATTGAACGCCCACTAATTTTGCATAGTATAATTCTTCCGGTATAGTGCAGCAGCTCGATTCGCGAATAGTATAATTGAACAACATTGCAATTAATCGTTTTTTAGTACTGCAGCTTCCCACGTGCTTGAAATTCAGTCTGTACAGATTGCAGTGCATCTAATAACATCGATGTAAGCAAATCGCGACAGTTTCTCAACCGATAAAATTTCTTTATCTCTTCTCGTAGTACTCAAATATTTTCAAAGTTACGAATTTTTAACAATCGAATAATTATCTCTCACTAACAAAAAAAAAAAAAAAAAAACAACTAATAAAAAGCGATTTCTAGAACGGCAGAGACACCTGCTGCACGCGTCTTCGAACCTTTAACATAGGATGAATCATTACCGAGATTTCTAAACGGTGATTATAAAAATGAAAAAAAATCGCAGGATCCGCGATGTCTGTTTCGCAAGAATGCTATTTTTGCAATTAAATATCGTACCCGTTGATAAACAATGACAGAAAACTTACCCATGCCGCAAAATCTGTCTGAGCGATATAAACCGAGAAAGGACAGTCTGTCTCGATCTGACGTCTCCACTCTACAGTCGCTTTTACTGAACGGCTTGGTCAGACGTCTTGTACGATTTTACTGCGTAGTGGGAGATATTTGCCGTTATACCAGCGCTCAGGGCCGTGACGTACTTTTGGTTGTTATACGCATGTCCTCGTCGATTTATATAAGAATTGAGATAATCGGCGCTCAAATACGACGGCCCTGATTCATTATTTGTTAATATTCATATAATCGGACTCGAAAATTCACGCTCAATTTTCTCCGACAGTAACAAGAATGAGAGATAAAATAAATATAGGATTTGCAAAATGAATAGCAAGCCGGATCCAAAGTTTTGACAAAAATCTAAAGACAAAAAAGAAAATAAAAATAAAGATTATTATCGCGACTTAATATTCGTTTGAAAATTTCTTTTCGAGTCGAATCATCGTCTACATGGTGATCAAATAATGATTACTTAAAGGTCGCCTGATCCGTAACAACGGTCTTACTATTTTCGGTAAATCGAGGACAAAATTTAAGTAGGCGTATCCACGTAGGCAGGCGGCCTCGTACAATCCTTTTGCAGAAATTGACGCGTCTTCGTTCGTCGAGGAGTCATCACCGCGTTATAGATTCTCTAAGGATCGATCATTAGAAGATCTCCGGCTATATTCAGCCCGTTACGAAATTGAATTGCGTGAGAAAAAAAAAAAAAAAAAAAAAAAAAAAAAAAAAACGTAGCGAGTAATGATTCGATAGTTTTCGATTTAAATGCGGCAAACTTCCAACAGCACTCCAACATAAATGAATTTTAAAAAACGGAGTTAAAGTCAAAGAACATGGGGTCCCGTCCCCTGCGGATATGTTTGCTACTTTTTTTCTTCCTTACCCTAAACGGCCAGGTTTTAACGAACAAAGTATTTAAAAGCGAACAGAACATCGGCACGGTACTTTTCGAAAGAAGCGATTGCGGAAAGCATTGCTGGACTAGTGAAGAATTCACGATATTAAACAGCCGGCGTATGTTCCAGGACATTTTACCCAAGGTGATAAAATACGATAATAAATGAGAAAAATTAATCCCCGGATATTTAAAACATCTTTTAATTATTAGGTTAAAGTGATAAACTCTCAGAACGATCAGTACATCGCATTGCTTATGGATTACTTTCACATATGCCTTGAATGTGTGCGAAAATTATCTATCGGAAAGACTAAACATCTGATGTTAAAAGCGCTCGCTGATACTATGGGAGGATACCTAAAAGTCTACGTACTTCCGTTGACAAGACACTCGTATTACGCGGGTAACATTAAGTACAAAAACGCTAAGCGTCTTTTCGAGCTGTTTGATGAGCTCAAGAATTTTTTGCACACGAATGGTATGGGCTGGCTAAAACCAAGGATTGATAAAAAACACGTTAAGACACCACCGATCGTTATCACACCACCAAAAAATTCCGCAGCTTGTGAGGGACTGATCACTTACTCAGCCTGTAAGTTTTTAGACGAAAAGTAAAATCGAAAATTGGTTAATTTATCATTGCCGATTTTTAGAGAAACGATTTTCGCACTTGCAGCTAACGCCATGGATGAGACAGACACGAATCGGCTTTACAGTAAGAAAAAGAAGCGATATGTACAGCGTAGAAGAACGGTGAGGAATCCAAAAGGTAATTATATCAATCTAAGGCTCTTATATATACTCCGATTAACAAAACTTATTTTAAATCTTTTAAGGATCTGATTACGGGCCTGTTACGGTCCCGCTGCCTTTCTTAGACGACGAAACAACGCCGAATAGGTAAATTCGCGGTGCGAATAGTGAATAAGTTTCAAAGACTTACCCTTTCCTTTTCTCATATACATTTCAGTATCGCCATGCCATTCAAAAGCGAAAATCTCCAGTCCCTTTACTGCGAAAAATCTGCCTTTGGTTTAGTCAAGTATTACGTAGCCAGTGTTAAATGCATAGTTTCACGTTCAAAGACGAAATTTGAACTCCTTAAGTTCAACAAGGACATGTTCGAGTGGCTACGACTTTCTGTAAGTCTTTAATGAACCTTAAAGCACTTTTAAAAAGAGTCTAGATCCACTTTGTATATCGGATTTTAGATAAGCCCGCACTTAGATGACGAAAAATGGTACCCAGCTTTCGGTGGAGTATTGAGGGTGATATCTTCGTTGAAGGAAACAGGTTAAATCACTAATTTTCACTAATTTATGGTCATTTCTAAACCCGATTTTTTTTTTATTTTTTATTTTTTGGTTCTTAAAGGTTTAGGCGACGGAGGGGAGAAGATAAAACAAGGTGGCGATTACCAGATGATGCCTAAGCTTAACGGACCCAAAAAATCCCCGGATGACGAGGGAGTGCCACCACTTTACAGCGGAAAAACACCCGGCTGTAACTATTATAATCTTGATTAAAATTTAGTATCTTTTCAAATTTTGTTATTCCCCCGGAGAAATTCAGCGAATAAAAACAAACAAAAAAATTCTTAAATTTAGCCGAAGAAGGAACCGGCGTGACTTTTGGTACGACGGAACTTATCGTCATCGCTTTAGCCGGAGCTCTTCTAGTCTGGCTCTTAGTCGGACTGATATTAGTCTGCTATCGATTCCTGACAAGAAATTCAGACGATTGTCAACCGTGCGAATCACCGTCTAATACACCGTTAGAACCGTCCGATTATAATTCGAAATAATATCATTAGCTAGGGTAAAAGAATTGTTGGGAAAGAATTAAGGCGATTAATTTTTCTGCAGCGTAGCAGTGCTCTATGAAAATACGGACTACACCGTACCGGAATATCCGAGTCAAGGTACTAAACCCGTGCAAAAAGGAATTAGTCAAAAGCTGATGGAATGGTGGAAAAGAAAGTTCGGCCCTTGTGATGGTGGCTGTGATTATGAGGATGAGGAACGCTGTTTGGCGGCTATGAGTTACAGCAGTAAAGACACTATCGATGTAACGAATAGTAGTAAATCGTGCAAGTGAGTTTTTGGAGTAGTTTCATGATTGGGAAATTGTTTTTAAATTTTTGTGAATTTTTTTTTTTTGTTTTTATAGCAAAAAATGTTACACTTCGTACAAGTCACCGTCACAATCTGCTACCCCGAAAGGCTGCGCGTCTTCAAGGGTAAGTAATAATTTTAACATTTGATAAAATTAAGAATCAAACGTTATTCGGTAAGATATTTTTTGATATTTAAAAAAAAGAGGGATACAGCGCTATCTTCAGAGTATAGCCAGCACACTGTCCTTTCGCCGATCGAACTATCCGCGTTTGACCGTTCCAACAGCGTACTACTTTGCTTCTTGAGAATGGTAAAGACGGTCCCATACACTGTGTCCTTTTTTTCTTGTCCTTCTTTGTTTCGCATTGATTTTCGCAACTTATCGCCAATGGGTAAAAAAGGATTGAAATTTAAAAATTCTAAACCCAAAAATTGAGACCTCGATACTTTAGATATCCGGTTTGAATTTTCGACTGACGAAAATGCTTCGTCAAATTAACTTTTCTTTTTTTTTTTAGTTTCTTTCTTTAAACGATATACAAATTATTCCAGATTTCAGAAAAATAATAACTACCATTATTCGGCAGGTAAAAAATATATTTAGAACCTAATTGTAATTGTTTGTAAAATTTTTAAAATCCGCAAAAGTTTTTTGACAACTAGACAACTCGGGAAATTATTATACTTATAGGTTAAGAAATACTCCGAATTCAATTAGCGACTAAAATAACTTTCGTTACGTAACGATATTGAAATATCTACCTACACCTGATCCCATACTTCGAATGTATTTATATGTACGTCAATGTAAACTTCACGTAAAGTTTTCAAATAATGAACGATAAAAACCTATGTTACTTTTTCTTAATTTTCTAGTCAAAAAGTGGCTACACTTCGGATTCCACGAGCAATTCTGAAACCGGGAGAACAACCAAGTCACGGTAAAAAAAAAAATTAAGGTGAGTCAATATTATGAAGAAATAATTATACTAAAAATCAGATTTAAAACTATGACAAAATAAAATCGAATTCACAAATTTTATAGAAAATTTGATATCAACGATGACGAAGATATCTACAATCGTAATAAATGGAAATCGAGATGATTATTTTAACGAATTAAATTCTCATCGATAAAGATTTTTCGAGATCTTCCTACAGAGATTAATATCGTTGAAAAGAAATATTATAAATCGAGTTTATACATTAAGTAAAAATTGTCTGTCAGTGAATAAACGACATATATACGCAATTATTTATATACCAAGATAATGTATTTTTGAATTATTGTAAAAAAAGAATAAAGAAATAAAAAAATTTTAAATAAAAATTCTTCCGTATAAATTTGCACTCCAGTTTCTTTATTATTATATTTGACAAATAACAGCTTCCGGTCTTTTAATCTATAATAGCTGAATAAATAGCGTTGCAGCGAATGGTCTATAGAGTAAACTCTAAAGTTTAAACCAACAATTGGTAAGATTTATGCCAGATTGCCGTTCAGTCAGTCCCGAGTTCAGAACTTTTTGAAGTTAGTTATAGTAGTAAGTCAGTAAGTAAGTAAGAAAAGAAGTAAGTAAAAAAAGGAGTGTAGGATAAACCGTATTTTATTTACTGTTCAATGCAGCATCTGCCACGAGAGAGATCTGCGCTGCTTTAGAAGTGAGGCTTTCGGATATTTGGATCGAATCCAGCGCCATCTAGAGTCTAAAAACTTGAACAGAACGAGGCAGCGCGCGATATGTTGCAGTGTTGCGCGCAACGTCATTGAGCGTGCTTGTATACGATTGTTGTCCTCGGGATATGCGTTGAACAGAAATTCGTGTAGATTTTATAATAAAAACCGCGAAATATATTAAGAAAAAAAATTTGAAAAAATAAAAAACTGAATAACAATAAAAAGAAGAAACATTTTTGTTCGGTAAAAAAAAATGCAGCCAATTTTCGAAAACATGATGATATAAAAATCGAGATTGTATATCAAAGATTCGAATTTTATCCCGCGCTGTTAGATCCCAAAATTTGTCTCTATTTATTCTTATCAAATTTCTTTATCCTTTTCAAAACTAACAAAAAATAAAAAAAAAACTAAAAATGACCATGTCGAAGGTACACTCGTGCTCTGTGATCAGTTCGACAAAAGTTTTGTGTTAATTTTGTGTTTACTTCATTTCTGGATTTTTTCATCTCCATGATCAGCAAAGCCATGAGGTCGTCAATCATCGTAACTTTCAGTCTGTCAACGATAGTCCTCTTTATATCGTCTGTCAAAGGTGAGAAATTACCACTAAACTTACCACACAAAAATTAATTAATTACAAAACAAATCAATAAACAAACTCCAAACTTACTAAAATTTTTTATAAACTAATACAAATAACTCCGAAATTATATCTCAATGATGATATGCAGAGCTTTCAATCCCTAAATCGCGAATCAAACTACACGGATTTCAACTTGTTGAACTCACGTGACCACTCACTGGAGACTGACTGGCAGGCTTGAGGCTCTTTAAATTTATAATCGTTCATCAAGACAAATAAAAAAAAAAAAAAAAAAAAAAAACCGAGAATGATATTGTATTAGTTAAGGGGTTTAATATGGAATCTCATATATCCATTGATCCAGGTAGATACATACCTCTGCATACCTGGCATTAAACCTGCTTAACGTTTCTCTGCCGTAAACCACACGGTATAATTATTTGACATAACTAATTACGTGTTCAACTATCCGCAAACAATGTAAATACGTACCTACTAGCTACATATATGTACAATTATAATAATTCTCCTGTTCAGTATTCAAGGTATTAATTTATCCACATACATATACTATATACGATAATAATTTTCATTAAAATCATCCGCAATGCACCAACGATATAATTATCTTGTATAACCAGCCTATTCCGGGCTTATCATAAAATTTATTCACCTATAAGGTGTACGGAATTTTTTTATTCATTTAGTTTTTTTTTTTTAATCAAATGGAGATCAAAATATCGATTTATTTATTCATTTTTGGAATAAATTTGCTGCTACTGTTCCGAAATATATTGATAGTTGATCTTAGGCGAACAGCGTGAAGAGGAAAAGAAAAATGTATCGTGTATATGTATTTTGGCGCGTAAAAATATCTTTTATATTAATCCGCACGTGGTGTATAATATATATAGATGGATAGATCAGGTGTATAGGTTTTACATTATAGATATAGAGCGATGATAGCCTAGCGGCAACTACCACTTCAATCTGAGCCACGTTCTGGTCTTGACTTTTAAGTGCGTCCTAAATAGAAGGATATATAGTTTTCCCAACTCCGAGTGGTATAACCAACAAGCGATAGTATTTATCTCCTTCTCCGTGCTCGTCTAGAGCAACTATAGCTACCAGAGGTCGAAAAAAAACTTTGGAAATTACTGGGAGTAAATAAGTAAGTAAGTAAGTAAGTAAGTGAGTGTATCTGTAGCCTAGAAACTCGCATTGTCAGATTGTAGGGAATTTATCTCCCGCAGTAAGTCCGAAGCTTAGGTCTAATTGCGTCATTAAAGAAAATATTAAGATATCTATTCCCCGTTTATCATCAGACCCATATTCTCTTAGTTATATATATATATATATATTTTATAAATTTAAACGAAAATTATGGAATCCTGAGTATAGCAAGTTTGTAGAAAACTGAATCCAAGTTTATCGAACGTACATACATACGTATAATGTGTATATTAATTCCGGATGTAGTGAGTGAAAAGGGCTAGTTCTATTTCGAAATTTTCAGGATGGTGAAAAAAAGGCAAAGGCCTCTCATACAAGCCAAAGATCCAAGCTGCAAGTCAATGCCCGAGGCTATGCAGCCGTATAAATCTAAACTTAAATTTAGAACCAACTGCAGAGAACTGACTGGTTGGTATAGCACTGAACAGGCTTAAACCCTGTGCCACCTTACCTTACAGCCAGGATGCTTTAACCAAATCCCACGGATTTGCTTTTCACAACTTGGTTATTGCGATAAGAGGTTTAAGATGATGATACGATACGATACGATACGATACGATATGATATGATATGATATGATATACGATCAACATTTTAGATAGTTACCGTTTAATGCTCTCTATAATACTGCACACCTATACCGAGGGAAGTACTACCTTTTGTTACACAATCTTAATTGCCATGCTCCTTGATTAAACGGTAATTGAATAGCGCATAGGAATTGGTTGAACAGTTTCACCTACCTTAATACCATACCGCTACACAGTTTGTGGGTATGTATAGGTATGGTACTATATAGGGATTCCTCCGGGGTCTATATAGATCGATCGTATATTAATTATTCCTAGTCGCGTAACATTAATTTAAACGAGATCGAACAGCCCGCATGTATATATGTATGTATGTATGTATGTATGTACCATTAATCCGAAGGGAGTAGCTAGTAGCTAGTAGCTAGTAGATGGCCATTGGTCAGTGGTTGGTATTCAGTGTTCACTGTCCGAAGGATCCTCAATGTACGGTTGAAGCTCTGTGGTCGTCGAACAAGCTCTGCTAACTAATTGGTATTAATTTCCACTAATTAATTAAATCAGTGGTAGTAATATTACCGTCCTCTGTACAAATACCGAGTAAATTTTCAAGCAATAATATATAAACATGAAATGTATATAAATCGTTTTAAAAATTCCATATTCTTTTCTATATCAATCAAAACTCCTGCATTATATACGTGAATCATGGATGTAATTAACGTTGCCGTTGCTAAGTACCATTCAGAGTGAATGAATACCGTAAACTATACTGAAATCTATACACTCGACACATTTTCACCACATCGTATTATTCTGGATTAAGCACGAGCTGCTACATCGCGACAAGCCTGTTCAATGCTCATCTTCGGATCGTCTGTATAAAGCTGATGTTAAACGTGTAACGTTGATTAACACGCTAGGGACGCACTGATGTATCCTATTGAGGAACCGGTCATCCAAGTACACGCATCTATACGATTCAAAGGCTTGTCAGATAGTTTGGTCAAAGCAAATCCCTGATATAATGTGTAAATGTAGGTATAGTGGATCGATCAATACTGAGTTTGAAGTCTGTTATGCGAATCTTGAAGTTGGTGGTTTCGTTTTTTTTTTTTTTCTTTTTTTCTTATAATTTGATGGAAAGGGTGTTAAAATTCAAATTTTGAGGTACATCAGCATAAGTAGCGAGAGAGTATAGACAGAGATATATATAATATCCCGGGGAATTATTATATAAGAGTAAAGTTCAAAGCTAGGAAATTTTCGCGTTACCTAACTCGTGGGTTTGATCCAATTAGTAACGGACTTGAGGATTTTCAGCGTCAGGAATACGTGAGTATTGTCCAAAATGCATGATGAGTGAAGTGGCTTGGCTGAACGAAGGCATTCCTCGTCTCTTGCACTGGGGTGAATTTTGAATTTAAACTTTGGTTGGTTGGGGTGCGAAGGGTTTATTTTTTATTTATTTTTTTTTTTATTTTTATTTTAACAGCCGCATTCATTCTCAAACTTCAAATTCCCTTTGGGGTATACGTAGAACGGTAGTAGTGGTAGAGTCTTCTCGCACTTTGATTCTAATTGCACGGTATACGAATCAGTGTAAAAAGTGCAATTTACTTTTTCATTTTTTTTTTTTTAAGTCGTAAACTTTTCGCGAACTTGACATCCCTCACCTCCACACGTTGTAACTGTATGTAACGTACTATAACTTTATGATTAAACGTAGTCATTTTTCGCACGCTAAATTAATCCGACTTTGTAGTTTGGTCCAGGTAACGCCTTTGTGCCTACCACGACGTTGCCATGACTACACACTACGAGGACCTAAATCCCTTCAGATTTTCCTACGTACCCCAATCCACAACCCCAAAACCAGAACCATAAGCAGAATCAGAATCCAGTGCGTTGGACTACTGCTGCTGCTTTCATTTGTACATATATAGAAAATAATTACTGCCACGTTTCGCTACAGTGCTTTACTACCACGCACGTGCCAAAACTCTCTATGTTATGCCCTTTGTTCGTTCAGTGCTACTATGTTGGATGTCTAAACTCGACTGATGGCCTTAGGAGATTTTAGACAGAGGTGAAGACAGAGAGTCAAGACAAGCCATTACGTATAAATGATTTATCAGCAAACCGATTACCAAAAATCTCAATGCCTATTAATTTTGGATCAGTGGTGAAAGCCTGCAAGTGCTGATTTAGTTGCCTGGAGCAGGTATAGGCTTCGATCTTTTAAATCGATCAATTTTTTTTTATTTTTTTTTTTTTTTATTATTTATTACCTCGTAAAAATGATATTCAACATACGGTGCTGCAGAAAATTACGTATCGAAGATTACCTTATCCGATGATGATTTTCCCATCATGTATATACCCAGTTACCAGACCACTGCATACATGATGTATATTTTACGACCGGCAACGCGCGTTGCAAATAGTGTCTAATGTTCAAAATGGCGGTTATTGCACTTTGAGGCTGAATGTATATAGATATAGGTTGTTAAATGGTGTGGGTATACGTTGTACGATTTACGCTGTTATATTACGCGGTTATAAATCGATAAGTTTCAATCTAAATCGAAAATTACATGCTCCATTTACTCGAGGGGAATTAAAATGGCGTTAAAACCGATTACGGACACTATTTCTAGTGCTTCAAATACGCAAAGGGTTTACTTAATGCCGAAGTATGTATATATACATACGTATGTACATATACTTCCAAGCACATGAAGAGCTTCTGGGATTAAAATGAACACCCGATGGCTAGCTATCTACTATTTCCAACTGACAGCAACCACCACTCTCCATAAATAGTCTAATTAACATGTTATTGTAAATAATTGCGTATATGTATAGTCAAAGTGCGATTTTACAAGCTATTACATACATCATGTGCAATAACATACTGACGTGACTAGAATGCAGACTAATACCGACATTAAACAATGGCTTGAAAATTTTATTGACATATAAATTATTAACGAAAATTATTTACATTAAACTACGTCAACGATGATGATAGAGGAAAGGAGCAGAATTATAGAATAGAGTTAGATTTCTCATCAATCGATCGTTATTATTCTATTGATAGAGCAAAAAGATAAATAAAAAAAAGAGATTTTTTAAAACCGTGAAAAATTCATTATAATTGTATTTCGAAACGAATTTAAACCGTAAAAGTAACCGCGTACAATACTATATCGGCACAAAGGATATATATACGTATAAAAAAGTAAATAAGGAAAATAATTCATGGAATACATACATACTCATACATTATACATACAGGCTTAATAATTTTGCATGGATCAAATATCAATACGATTCAAATGCCTACCCCTGGCAACGTGTAGTTACTCACCGATATAAATCGAGAAGGTTTGATTGTCGTAACCAACATAAAAATTTCTCCCTTATCTGTACATTTTTTTTCTCACTCTTTCTCATTATCGTTATATGGATTTTTATTACCATCTCGTATACCGTAAGTTCGCTAAAACAAAAAAAAATTATTCTTCTTTTTTTTTTTTTTTTTTTTTTTTTGGCAAAAACAAAAAGGAGAATTGATATGAATTAAATTTTGTACAGTTAAAACGTTGAACGTTTGAGGTAATAACCGTTTCCTCTAAATATGTATATATTAAACTGCAGATACATATGTGCAGTGTATAATATATATATATGCGGGGATACATATGGATGTTATAACGGAAATCAAACGAACGAACGGAAGCCGTAACTGCTGCAGTTATAAGGAATACAAATACGTAAAAATACATACTTTTCTGTCTCATTTTTGTTTTCTTTCTTTTTTATTTTTTTTTGTATTTGTGACACGTGCCTATATACTCAGTAGTTCATCTCGCAGTGTATACTTACACACGTATACCCGGGGTCCGGGTAGTTTTAGAATGACAGCATTTATCGCGCCGCGGCGCGTTTGGGTTATGCTTCGAATATAACGAAGGCATGCCATGTGAAATACGTGAATGTGTTGTTAGTAGAATAGAATACACATACGTATATTCACCCACATAAATGGGTGTACAAATAAGAAAGGAATAAAAATAAAAGAAAAAAAAAAAGGATACCGAAAAGAAAACAAAAGAGTAAACTCGCCGAGAACGAGAGACCGTGTTTATAAATATCGGTCACACCATGCGTGTGATCTTCTTAGAATATTTCAAAGGTTCAAAGGGTCCAATGAATGCGAGGGACCAGATTTCCGAGGTCCTATATAGGAATACCTACAACTCTGTATATCGAAATTTTCGATAATTATTCGGATTATAATTAGGGATGAATAATTTTTTTTTTTTTTTTTTTTTGTTTTGTGATTCGATAATCAATGAAGAAGAAGAAGAAGAAGATAATAATTCAACAACGATCGTTATTAAGAATTTGAAATTATTATACTGCATTGGGAATTGGTCGTTTAAAATTATCTCCCTAAATCCCGATATTATATTTAAGATTGTAACCTCACCACGCCTTAATTCCTGTACCCAATTAGACGCGTATACCATACCGTATGTCTTTTTATTTCCACCATCTAACATAGTCTTATCAATTTCGTTTCATCTGACGTGTGGCTTTATTTTTATTTATCTATTTTTTTTCTTGCTTTCTTTCTTTTATCTTCTAATCACTATCGCGATCGCTGTAGCTCTAACATCGAATATTGTGTCTCAACGTAGGTATAGGACAAACCTTTATAACTAACTGACTAACCAACTAAGCAAAGTCACGATTGTTGAATTAATCCGCGTGTAAAAACAATTCGAAAAATAATTGAAAAGTAAGAAAAAAAAAAAAAAAAATTAAATGAAATAAAGTCGATACTTTATACAGTAAACTTCAACTTTATTATTTATTACCGCAAGTCCGATATAAGTTCATTTCTTTATATTCCTTTCGCAATCTCAATATAAGAAACACTGCGGTAAAGTCACACCGCATGTATGTATACCTACGTTATTTATAGCTTTAGTCGTTAGCCTTCGTTCTTTCTTCTTTTTTTTTTTTTTTTTTTTTTTTTTTTTGCAAATTTTGGTAACGATAATCGATCGGTAATTAATAATTGAAATAAGAATATATATGTGTACATCTAATATACAGGAGATAAGCTTATAGTTGAATTATTTTTATTCGAAAACAGGATATTAGGTATACACATATAATATATAGAATTAACGATCGAATAGCGTGCAGCATCGATTAATTTCTGTTCTGTAAAGGTAAGGTCGTAGATATTAAATTCTCTGATCACCAGTGGGTTGAAACCATTGATTGATAAACCAACCTCGATCTCTGAATCGGTTTAGTATATATAACATAATATATACACAGTAACTACTACATAACTTGGATAGTGCTTTAAAATGTCAAGGGAATAATTATTCCAAGTGCACTAGGGGTATTATAATTCTCTTGTGGTAAACGCATATATACAGATACATATGTATATACGTAAATACATACAAACTTACCTACTGCAGCCGTTGCTCTGAGGTAACCTACATCTGATTGCTGCTGCAGCTAGAGGATTATACTGTTCCATCGATTTTTCTCTTACCTACCTACGAAGAGATGAGAATAAAAAAAGAAAAATCAAAATCGGTATACTAGTCTGTTCTAGTTATATAACAAAACAAAAATAAAATGAAAAAAAAAAAAAGAAAAAAAAAAGTGGATAGTACGTACACCCATGTTATAGAGATGCTTGTGTACCAACCCAACTATCCCGCAGGCTTTACAGCGGTTATTAAATAACAAGGATGAGAAAATAATATCAAAACTTTTATGCCTTGTGTTTTAGATTCAATCAGATCAGATATTAATTTTCATAAATAATATCTAAAGTATAGTAAATAGTTTGACGGTGTGTGTATAAACGTTTCTGATGATATCTTGTATCTTGATCCGACATGCATGTAGCTCTATGAGAATTGATTAATGTTTATAGATATTTCGATCTTTGATTTTTAAATTTCAAAATTGGAATAACCAAAAAAGAAGAAAGACTGAAACTCGGGGTCTAAAAGTAACCGCCGAAACGTGCAAAACGAGAACGACTATAAAATAAGAAGAAAAATAAAAATCTGATTCTTTTGCTCCCTGTTTGAAAATCTCTTTTATTATTATATGACCGGCACCGTCGCGGTCTTCGCGGCATATGCGGATGCGAATATCGGCGATCTTTTGGAACCGAACGGCGCGGCCGTGTTGCGTTGGGTAAACGCGAAGAAGGAGCTAAGGCTAACAGTATGCAAAGTGCAGAGAGCGGCTTCCTCGGACGTTGAATACACAACTGAACTCTCAAGAGCACACACATACCGAGGGTATAATAAACCGGTCCTTGCCCATGCCTCTGGGTCTCTCCTATCCTCAACACAACTACTTCTTCTTCTTCTTCTTCTTATTTTTATTCTTATTCTTATTCTCCCACGTTGTGTGTTTGTAGCTTTGAAACACACCAGTATAGCGAAAATATAGGTAGCATGTTGGTGGTGCTTATCGACAAAGCGCTTGTGCGATGGCTTTGTCCTCACCACTGGGTCTCTCTGCATATAAGTCTTCGCCTTTCCCATACTCGGATATCTACACTCTACTGGGGTTACGGGCCCATGAAAATAACAAAAACAAAAAACCAAAAAAAAAAAAAAAAAAACAGGGACTCACGATCAGTGAAAACGATAAATTATTATACATAGTATGAAAGTTTTCGCTTTAAAGTTTTCTCTTTAAAATCTCAGATTCGTTGAAGTTTCAGATTTTACCAAAGAAAAAAAAAAAAAGAAAAAAATTTATCACAAGTTAAAATTTTTTCTTCATATATAGAAAACAAAAATTTCTTTAAATCGGAACATATCTCCCTCGTTCCCATCGCGTTTCAACCGATACTTTTCTCTAGGGAATAAAAAGAGATAGAAAAAGAACGAAAGAGGGAAAGAAATCGGAAGAAAAGCAAAGGGATAATGGTCCGGGACCCGGTTATAGGTAAGGTGTCGTTCTAGCAGCATGTGACCGTCTTTCTCAGGGTCCTTTCGCGGCGGGGTGCTCAATAGCGACATAAAGATATCGGACTTACGACTTGGTATCCTACAGGACTGAGACTAGACTGAGACGAAAAAAAAAAAAGAAAAATTCCTTTCCAGGTCATCGCGAATGTCCACGTGGGCAAAATCTCATCGTTGCATAACGTTGCGGATTAAAAATTTGACAATTTCAAAGATGAACTGCAAAAATAAGAAGAATGAGTATTCGCTTCATTACTTCTTTCTCCCATTTTATTATTCTCCTTTTCTTATTTTTCTTTTTACTATTTTTTTTTTTTTTTTTATATACGTATTCCGCGAGTTTGTAATTGCGACTGGCGTATTTTAATTAAAATTAGCTTCGGTTCGCCGGTTGTAAGTTATATGTATGTACCTCGTTCAACAAGCATCGTTATCTTTTTTTTATCTTTGTAAGTTTCAAGATATTACAAAATATACATTTCCCTCGATCTGTAGTAAAAAAATGAATTGAAAGTTATCCAAGCGTTGAAATAAGAAAAGAAGAAAAAAAAAACCTTGTCTATTTCCAATACCTGTATCCGCATTTATTTGAATCCACCAATTTTCACGTTTGTATTATCCATAAAAGGTACATCCAAAAACCAATCTGTATTATAGAGTTATTAAAGTTCAAGTTACGGCTATAGTTTTCATGTTAAATTAACCTCAACTCCTATACTCGTCTGATTTGCATTGAAATTGATCTACCCAAAAGCGGAAACGTGAAATCGATTTCTACTAGCTAAAGCTATATTGTCCAAGCACGTGGGATCGCAGTGTACGTCTACTAACTTCTAACTTTACTTTACGTCCCATCTTATGTCTTCACGTTCCTATAGAGAATGAGATATGCGGAATGACGGAGCAATTCTAACGTAGGTACCAAGTTTGTTGCTGCTCTTGGTTGTCTGCCTGCCTGCCTGCCTGCCTGCTTGCTTGCTTGCTTGCATGCTTGTCCGCTTATACTTATACTTATAGCAGTCGACTCTAACGCACCCACGCAATACCTTCAGGCACCGGATGCCCTCAGCTGCAGCAGCACCAGCATGGCTATACAGTATGTGTATAGGTATATGTATCGCTTATGCTTATACCTACTCGAAAGTCTGTGTGTACTCAGTGATGGTATGGATATGTGAAGTGCAAGTTTAATACACACCGCATAATTTAGAGAGCTAAAAGCGATACCCGATCCTGATATACACACGCACGACAGTCTCTATACACATTCGCTGACACATACCTTTTCGAAGAAAAAAAAAAAAAACTTATTTTCGATAAAAGAAAATGAAAGGTAGAATCGTGGATAAATTAATGTTGTTTTTTTTTTTTTTTTTTTTTGTTTTTTGTTTTTGGGGGAAGTTTCTCCGTGTCTTTTCATCCGAATTATTTCGACGTGTACAAGTGTTTTCTGAGGGTTAGAGGCGTAACAACGCGATGAGAACACGGTCAAATCCAATTACGAGGTATTCAGGCGTTCAGGACCCGCGGTGAGAGCCTCTTCAAACGTCATCCGCAGCTGGAGATAATCGGCTCGAGCGTAACCATTCAGACATCCTGTGCTAGGGCAGACTGTCCGACAATATACAACGACGTACGTACTTATAGGTACATACATACGTACGTACGTCGTGTTACGATTAAAAAGAGAAAGCTAGCTGAATGAATAAAGAAACTTTTTCAAATTTAGACTAAATCTAGTAAAATAACCAAAAGATTAATCATTTTGAGGTAATTTAAAATTTTTAGGAATATTACAAGTTCAGAATATTAAAATTTCGACAGATCGTAATGCAGATATACGGACTATAAAAATTCAGAAAGTTTAGGAATCCGAAATTTTTATGACAGGACACGACGCTCTATGCGCAAATTTTAAATTTTGAAAGTTGATTTGAAGTTTTTTGAATCGACTACATTGGAGATTTTCGAAGAAATATTGTTTCTATAAACAGTAAATCGCTAACACGAAAAATTGGGAATTTTATAAAATTCTCTTGAACGATATATCTTATATATTCGCGAATAAATAAGATTCGAGAGAAAAGAAGCTATATAACTGAAAGGAAGTGCAGTAGCGTTGAAAATTTTTCCGAACCCAATTACGAGGCATTCGTGCATGCATGGGATGCCATAGCATGCATGCACGGACTTAAAGAGTATGTGACTTGAACGTCACCCCAAGCCTATGTAGATAATCGGATAATCTGAGATGCGTGTGTCCGGGTGAATCTGTACACAGTAATCCGTAGGGAGGAACATATGTAAATGACGTATGTAACGCTTACCGTTCTCAGAGGACGTGAATACTATACTACACCACAGTACATACCATCCAGCAACAGAAATTCACTGCTGGTACAACCAGTATAGGGGATAGAATCCTAGCAATGCACAAGCACAGCATCCGCGCGCGTGCTGCAGCTCAAACCGCCTCTAAAACCCTTCCTTTTTCTTAGCTCCTTTACCATTTTTCAATTCTTTTTTTATTCTTTTATTTTATTTTATTTTTTTGTTTTTCGTGTTCTCAACGCCGAACGTAGATATATGTCAAAAAAAAAAAAAAAATTAAAAAAAACCCTACGTATGTTTACGGATGGAATCTACTAGGCGGTACCATGCGTCATTTATTTATCACTACCAAGAACTCTTTTCATGTCTCCCGACTATGTGTGCATAACCTTATTTTCCTTATTCTGTTGTCTTTTTTTTTTTTTTTTATTATTCACTTTTCACCTCATTTTTATTTTTCCTTTCTTTTTTTTATTCAACTACTCGTTTGAACCTCGGCCTTCCGTTGGCTTCTGTTATTGACTTCCGTCTACATGGTGACCATAGTCATTCTAGATAGAGATTCATTCCTATTTCAAATCGTGAAAGAAAGCCCACCCGTGTAGCGGTTACTCCCTTTTCTCTCTCCCTCTAACTTCAAAGCTATAAAGATAATTCCATTAACTTTGATCATTATTTTGTACCATAAATGAAAACCAAGGACACGCGAGTTCGAGATACAAAGGTTAAGGGTTTATCTCATAAAACCTAATACGAGATTAGAGAACTTGTTCGAATTTTAATCCACACCGTGCGGGATTATAAAATTTAATTAGAATATATTTCAATAATTTATATTCCATACAAGTTTTATAAAAAAAATTGAAAAATTTCTAAAATTTAGTTCATTAGGTGAATCACTGAATTGAATATTTCTAAAAAAAAAAAATTCAAATAAGAATTTTAGACGCAAAGGGTTCCTCTCTCGATCTATAACTCTTTAGCTTTTCTTATGCCCGGGCCAATTAGAGGAGACGCTCATAAATATATTCAGCGACGATAGCATCGCTCGTATACCGGAGGGGGTTTTCCGTGGATGGAAAGGGGGGAGGGGGGGTTATTTTCTTGATCTATGGAGATCTCTGGACCATGATATACAAAATATAGGGTTACCCCTAAACCCTGAGGGATGGGGTAAGCTCGCGTGTGCAATGGATCAACGTTGAAGAGGAATAGGTATATAGAAATACCTTTCTTTGGTTATCGCGGTTGATCTAGACCAGACATAGGTATAAAACGAGTCGAGGGATTCTGTTAAATGCATACAGATATATGTTGAACGTATGGAAAATTTACTTAGTCAAACAATAAACACGAATCCTGATCCTTTGAACTCGTTTTAAATAAAATTTACGCGAATTGAATGTTTGTCTGTTCGTTTCGTTTATCTTTGTTTTCCTTATTTTTTTTTTGTTTTTTTTTTTATATATATATATATAATTCTAAAGCTAATTAACTTCCTCTTTATATCCAACACCGTTACATCACGTTTATTCAACTGCCTAATTAATTCACCATACGTGTGGGTAGTTTATTTAATGAAAAAAGAAATAAAATTACATGCCCTTTAATTCCGATATGGAGTTTTGTTTAACGCTAGTATTATCATCATTCCAGAGCTCAAAACAATTATACAGCAATCTATTGAATTTGTTATTCACTCCAATAAATTTGACAAAATTTTTGGAATCACTTTTTCAGTAAACCAATCAGCGATTACTACAGATATTCTGTTTTTTTTTCATACAGTATATATGTAGATGTATAACAGTTTGTGTTATATGCAATTTAAATTAATTTCTATTCCTTTCCCCCTCCGAGAAGAATTAAGCGATAAAAAAAGCAAAAAAAAATAGCAGAGAAAAAAAAACTTTCATCTTAAAGGGGATTTGTGGAAGAAAATAATGTAAATCGCTAGCTGTTCTATGCACCTGCTTCACCATACAGACTATAAAAAGTTTGAAAACTTAATAAAAAATAATAAAAAAAAAAAAAAAAAACGAAGAAAAAGAAGAAGAAAAATATTCGCACAGAGCAATACGCAATGGCTTTTTATTTGATTAATCAATTATTTCTTTATTTATTGTTTCTGTATAGCTGTTGATTTTTGAGTATGTATACCTATGTATATATATATATAGGGTATATACATATACTCTCGTTTCTGGACGACTGGCACAGCAGTTGAAATTCCCATCGAAAGTTATACTCGGTATTGAATTTACGATAACAAATTTTTGGTAAAAGGTATATATATATATATATATATATATGTATATACGATGAGCACTTGTCCGCCTATCAATACAGTAGCAAAATTTCACCCCGGGGCAAAATACGTCGCAAATATTAGGTAGGTATCAAACGATGTGATGTTTGTTCAAGCCAGCCAACCAGCCAGTCGGCGAACCAAGCAGCCAGACACAGACATAGATTTCCCACCCTCACAATAATCATAAATATATCGAAACTAACGAAATATTGTTAAATATTGACAATTTATGGATCATATCTATCTACATATCTAGATACATTATTATCACCGATTTTATAAATTTTTATTTTATTGTCAATTTATTTATTTTTCTAATTCACGTCGATATTTTGAATTATGAATTTTCAGATGAAATTAAAAAACGCGTTAAAGATCAGACCAAGTAAAGAATATGAAGAAGAAAAAAAAAGGTGTAATTTTTTACGTAATTATTATTACTACGAGGACGACGACGTTAAAATTTAATCAAGATGCAAAGAGCCCCGAGTAAACCCCCCCTCTACTCCCTCTCACTTTCCACTTTGAATTATTTCATATTCGCCTACTTTATGGTCCAGGTTATGCAAATTATTATTACGAGAAGATTACCTTTATTAGGACCAGCAGGAGACCTCCACACTCCATCCCTTAACCACCGACTCTGTATCACTTTAGTAAGCTGTCAAGTTATTCATATTTTTAACAAATAATAAAGAAAAAATTTATATCGTCTATTATACCTATGTATAGTGATAAATGAAGAAAAATTCATGTTTGTCAATTAAATATGAATATAAATAAATATATAGTAAAAAAATTAACTAATTTTTTGAACCACTTTTTTTTCACATTTTCAAAAAATGGTGATAACACGTTCGTTATAGAATCGAAAATATATTAGGGAATTTTTATTTTTTTTTTTTTTTTTTTTTATTTAAACGTTTCAACATCAATTCTCGTTAATCGGAAATGTTTCAAAGGGCTCTAAATGGAATAGAAAAAAAAAAAAATAAAAAAAAAAAAATTGGGGATGATTCAGAGGTGGTTTAACGATTCTTTACAGTCTAGTTATGAAACCAAACGTGTTATTATCGATTTTTGATATACAATATTTTACGGATTAGTTTATCGGCTTATAGGTTGAACAGGAATCGACTAATTCCCGTTTTACTCGATGAAAGGATATTATTTTGACGATTGTAGCAATACGTATAACTCTCAAATGAATGTGTATATACGTATACCTGTGTATACCTGTGTTAATATAACATTATAATAAAAGAATAAAATAAAATAAATAAATAAAAAAATTAAACCCTGAGCAAGATTTGATAAAATACGACTTTACCCATAGGTGTAATCAAGACTTATTATCTTAACAGGCGTTCTAACAGCAGATAATCGCTAACCGTTAACCAATAAATAAAGTTATCATAGAGGTTTTCTTTTAATTAACATACCCACGCGCTTTGTATAATATACATATATAATACTAGGAACATATATTTTAATACTACCTCAAATAGTAGAAAGGCTTCAGGCAATTGCCTAAACCATATAGGTAGGTGATATGAGAAAGGGAAAAGAGAAATGTTGTTTCATCGATGAATATATAGGTATATATGTATAATATACACGCTGTGCTGGTTTATACATCGTATAAATGTACTATACATAAAAGTATATGCATAGATTTATTTTATTTAATTTCATTTTTTAATAATAATTAATTATCTCATTTTTTTTTTTTTTTACCTTAACAGGTCTTCTAATTATGAACATAATTGTATTAAATTAAACGGATCGACATCGTCATCGTCTATATACGATTTTATCTATATTTTTAATTCAACACGTAGAAATGGTAGATAAAAAAAATTAATATACCTATATGAATATTTATTAATATATATATATATGTATATATATATATATTTTTGTTTTTGGTTGTTTTATGAAATAATATATTCATTCACTAATTTCCCTTAATACGATTATATTAAATATTATATAATATATTAAATTATATATGTATATATTAATTATATATAATTATCGTTTATTATATTAAACCAGTCAGCGCGGTGATTTTAATTTCCCGCTAAAATAATAATAATTGTTTAATTCCTTGTTTTTTTTTTTTTTTTTTTTTTTTTTTAAATCGTTATGAATATAATTTTGAACAACACATTTATGTTATGAAAAATTCTGTCTGTTGATTAGCGATTATTCCTCCCCCTTCCCCCCCCCCCCCCCCTAAAACTGGAATAACTCAGATGACTAAATTTGTTTTTGTACCTATAATCGCTAACTGAACCGCAAATTCCTACAAATACATGTACATATAAATACCATATACCTATATATAAATCTTTATCTATATATACGTAGGTACTGCCAAAGGTTCTAGCGAGTTCAATTTACATTTTGATTAGGTAAAACCGTTTAGCTATCTAATCTAAAACGAAATATTAACGACGATGAAGGAGATATTCTTTTTAATTGTAACATTTAATGAATATTTAGATAAGAAGACGAGATAAAATAATATAAATTGTAACAAAAGAAAAAAAAAATTAATCAAAAAAATGATAATGATAATGATAATAGACTCGCCTTTTTTTTACACCCTTTCCTTTCCTTTCCTTTTCTGTCCTTTTCACAGTTGAATATATCGTTCAAACACATCCGTTTCCCCAGCACGCGCACCACGGAACTTTACCACTTCCAGTGCTCATCTTTCTTCCTTTAGTAACGGTGTCTCTACTGCTAACAGAGTTTGTCCTTTCCCGTTCAGAATTAGTAGTTGTAACATTAGCATCGTGTTGGTCAGTCCTTGTTGAGTAAAGTCTTCCATCTTTGATATTATCAGCGCTAGATCGTCTGTCCATTTTTGTAGTTGATACAAGAGACGGTCTTTTCTTAGCGTTAAAATATAGCGAAACTCTCCTTCTTTGGTCAATTTTTTTCGGTGAATCTTGACCCGATGATGAAGATCTACTTTCATTTTTCTCCTGTACTTCACCGGTTGAAGTAGACGTAGTTATGCTGAATTTTCGACCTCTTAAAGGCGTTTTTAAAGGTGATTCTGGAGGCTCACTAGACGTGACACTATTCTGTTTACGCAATCTTTCTTTTCGCCTTTGAGCTGCGGGAGATAAAGGTCTCTTGTCTTTAACCGATCCCGATCTTTCCTTCCTTTGTAGAGTTCGTTTTCGTCGTAGTGTTAATGGAGAACCAGAAACTGTAGTTTGTACTTGATTTTCTTTAATCGATGAAGATTTTTTATCCGTTTCATCAACCTGGGGATTGTCACCGTCAATCGATGTCTGAGTTTGCGCTGGTACTTTGCTTGGATTTGTTATACCCAAATTAGTTGGAAATACGATATGACCGTTTGGAATATTCTGGTATTGTTGTTGCTGTTGCTGGAATCGTTGATTTTGTAATAACGGATTAGCCCGGGTTAACAAGGTCCGAGGATTTGGTCCTTCGAATGAAGTGACTTCAAAGCCGAGATTAGGTCGTCTAGAATCTACATTTTCGTCAATATTTCGGTACTGATTAGCGGCCATAAGTAAAAGCCTGCAGGGATCTTCAATTTTGGGTTTAAAATTAACTGGATTTCTAGGATCCTCGTTAACCTGGATTGACAGAGGCCTTGTCATCGGACAATCGACGTTAAAATTAGCGTTGTAATTCGTCGGATTTTGATGATTTTGATAATTTTGAAGAAACGGATTATTGAATAAACGATAATTTATTAATGGCAATCTCGGTATTTCCGGTGTGTCTGGACTTTCCGGTATCACGATATTATGCTTTGGTAATTTAAGGGTTACATTTAACTGACTTTTAAACGGTCTGGAAGATTCGGTTGTGGAATAAAAATTATCTAATGTATTATCGCTTTTTGTTATACCGTAATTACCGGCGTTAAACATTTTAAGTTTTTCAGAAAACGTCAAACTGCATTGAGGATCGGTCGAAAGATCCTGACACGATAAAGATTTTATCAATGGATTGTTCGAACTCTGACGTGAAATATTTACCACTTCTTTATCTCGATCTTCTACTTCAATACCGAGATTTTCACTGCTTTGAAAAAAATTTATATCAGAATTATTGTTTCCACTATTAAACGGAAAACCACCATTGACGTAAACGTCCGCTGCTCCTTTCCTAATGATATTATTATTATTATTATTAAAGTGATTATTATTACGCGATATTACAGTAGACGTGGTCTTATCACTGCTTGAACTAGTCGCGGTGTCTAAACCCTTTGAAAATGTCTCTTCGACAGTTCTCTGTGGTCTTAATAACTTAGAAGGTAAAGGTGCAAAAAAGTGTTTAGGTTTTTCCGAACAAGAACTTTTATCACTAGAATTTAATCCGTTTATTAAATCACTCGGTTCTAAAGATCTGCTAAAATCCCAGCCATTTTGAGTAACGGCATCTCCGGAATTCGGAGTTTCTTCAACGGTGGAAGAATTGATCTTCAACGTATGATCATTGTCGAAAAAATTACCAGTTTGTTTATTATTAAACCGTATATTTTGTCTATGAGGAAGACTGGAAGAGTTGTTAAAATTAATTAACGATTCGTAATTTGTTATGTTGGTATTTTTATGATCTGTAAATTCACTATTGCCAAATATTGTTTCTACTGGTCCCATTGCGGGTGTGTCGAGATTTGGAAGAGGTGTTAATTGTCCGTTGTACATTTTCGAACAGGGAGACATAAGGAGATTAGAATTATCCATTGGTAACATTTTTGGATAATTTGGATCAGAGGGATTTGGAAATATGAATGGACAATCGGTGAAATATTTTTGCTCCGAAACTGATAGGTTCGATGGACGAAGACCGAACGATGATGAGGAATCAAAATAGGCGAGATTTACATCGTTGGATTTTATGTTCGGATTATTTTTGTCTATTGATATGAGCTCGGATCCTGATCTTAGGTTTGAATCGTCTGAAAGTACCGAGTCCTTTTTTTCTTTGTCTTTTTTCAGTTCTTCCTCTTCGTCGACGACAGATAAGTCGTCAAATTCGACGTGGAGTCTGTGGAGACTCGAGTTCATCTTCTCTGATGAAATCTTTTGATTCTCAGCGTTCTCTAGATGTTCCTCTTGGCTTTTACCATCTTCTGGTATCGCCTCTTCACCTTCTTCTTCTTCTTCTTCTTCTTCTTCCTCCTCCTCCTCCTCTTCCTCTTCCTCTTCCTCCTCCTCTTCCTCTTCTTCTTCTACTACGTCCTCGTCACCCGAATACTCTGTGTATACGTCTTCGACATTGTTTTCTTCCCCCGAGCGACCCTACCCAGAATAAAGTGAAATGAATGATGATTTATCTTTGTCTGAAAAATTGACAGCCACGAAAAGAAAAAAAAAAAAAAAAACATAAAAACAGAATTTTTCACGATACCCTTCGACGGAATTACCGGAAATAATTTCAAGTATGTGACGAACATAGATCGTCGATCATAAATTGAAAACCGATTTTTTTTTCTCGTGGAAACAAACTTTCAAATTATTAAAGATATTGAAATATTTAATGTCCGTCATCTGGATGTAAAATCCTGCAAATTTTAAGTCTCTTTTTTTATCTTGCCTTATTTTCTGATATTATTCGGGAAGTTTTTCGGACTGTAGATCTCGATTTTTCTTAAAACCTGTGGTCTGAGTTCTCGGATCAAACTAGAGGCCTGATAACGTGATAGTAATTCATTGTGATTAATCGAAACTAATTTCTCGACTAGAATATACCATAATTTTCTTATCGCACTATATCAAGGCGATGAAAAGTTGAATAGAGAAAATGGTATAGAGTAGAAGCCAACAGTGATGGTACTTTCAGGGCTTGGTATTTTTAGGACTTGCAATTTGCTGCCATTTCAGGAGCTGTTTCGCGCTAGGGTTTTTTATTGCCAATTAAACGGGACCAAAATAAAAAAATATATATATATATATATATATGTCGCGTTAATTTCAGTCTGTGGTATATACATATATATATACGAAATGTAACGAGGGACGACGTTGCTTTAACGAAATAGAATCTCGTTGCAGACTACTAAAATAAAATTTCTTTACCTCTTACATAAAATAAAAAAAAATAGAATTAATAAAAATAAAAATTAGTTTTTTTCTGTAAATTATTTCTTACTTCGAGTTCATCACTGCTTCCGTGGCTGCTCTGATTTTTAACAAGTTCTTCGAGTTTATCATACTCATCGCGTAAACTCCAAATCTCTCTTCTCAGCTGTTCGTTTTCTCTACGTAATTTTTTAATGTCGTTTTGACCTGTAACAAAAAATTTAACATCCCATATATATATAAACGTTGAGGATGAAGAATATAGTCGAGATGCTTTTCTCCTTTGTTCAATATCTGCAATTAAGGTAGAACCAATTTCTGTAGAACCGTAATATGTCGACTACAAGAGCGATGATCCTTTGAGTTTCTTATGGTATATAACTTATACACTAACCCTTTAATTTTCTTCGCGATAGTTCACGCGGAAGTGACGTATCGTGGGTGTTGTCGAGAGTTCAATTACTTAGCGGACCGGAATTAGGTATATAGATGTAAAAGAAAATAAAAAAACACACAAAAACGAAGAGAAAAACGCAAGAGAATAAAAATAAATAAATAAATAAAAAAAAAGGTAAAGTTGGTGCTTCTATTCTTTCAACGTTGAGTTAGATAATACGACAAAAGAATTTCTCTTAGTTTGACCGGAAGCTGGAGTATCCTACAATACAATGACCCTCGCCTTTTCTTATTCCATTCACTATGGGAAAACTAATTAATAGATAAGAGATATCAAAGAGAAAAATAGTAATAGCTGTTTCGTTTGATATATTATCAGGAATATGAATATCATTAAATAGGGATTTTATATATTATACATAAAAAATCCATAAAACAGAACCAAACAGCGTATAGGAAGTATAATCGGTCACGTAATATGACCTTTTTAATTTTGTTAATAGGATTTAGTCGCCATTCGTTTAATCTTTAACGCAGCATAATATAATCCCGATTTATATACCCGTTGGATGATGGAAATTAATTTATTTAAATCTCATAACCTGGGGGCAAGCCCTCCTCCTCAACGTTCATCCGGTGATTTAACACTCAGATTTACCTGTTTTTTTTTATTTATTTTTTACAATTTTTTTTTTCATTATATATTTTTGAACTTTATTTATACGCCCCTGTCACAGCCACTTCTATCCACAACCTCCCCCCCTCCCTCGCCTCGTTTTATGTATGTATACCTAACGTAAGCTAAAACGGTCAAGGATCTCGTCCCAAAGGCCATTTCTTTACGACGACGACGAACTGTTGGGTAGCCGGCACCCACACAAACTTACAAATAATCCTTTTTCTTTCCTTCAATTCCCTTTCCTTTTCACGTTACTTTCTGTACTCAAAACGTTCGTTATCTCGGATTAAATCTGAATTAAGGAGATAATATAAAAAAAAGTATCCATGTGATTGCCGTATTATGGTAACCCCGCAATGGGACCATAAAAATCTTATCAATTCAACCCGTGGAATTATACAAATTTTTTTTTTTTGTTTTTTTTTTTCTGTTTCTTTTTTTTTATATTCAATCTAACCGCTTAGAGATTATAGGATTTAAATTTTACGGATAATCGCGTAAACAGAATTAATTATTTCATTCATTTATATATTTATTTATTTATTTATTCATATGGTGCGTTTTGTGACAGGAAAAAAGAAAAAAATTTAGTTAAAAATCTAAATCGACAAATAAATTTCTTACACACCAGACTCAATCGAGAATTTATTTAAAAGCTTGCGGACTCACGGTATATGCCAGTTAGATAATGTCCCTCTGTCACGTTTGACGATGAGTTAACGATATACTATACATTTCGAAATTTGATAGTCGAGATTATATAGAGCGTCAAAATCTAGCTAGAATACATCAATCTTGTTTATACGTTTGAAATAGATTTCATTAACAGCTTTGGTCGGTTTCAAAAAAAGTGTTAAAAGTATTAAAAAAAAAAAAATAAAATAAAATAAAAAAAACCATTTTAAATTAACTGTGCGGAACGATAGCTTAGAGGGAAATTGAATTTCAAAAATCTTATAAAGATTTAGCGAACTTGCGAAATAAAAAAAAAAAAATCCTTTTATCATTATTAAAAACATCCGTTTACGTTATCTGATACAGACTATTTCAAATAATGGATACAACAGTACCGCAACGATCATTATGACAGACGGGGTAGATTTAACCATGAGCATTAATGCAAACAGAGTTTTCTTTGGCTAGAGACCAGGCGGCACAGCAGGTTTAATTTTTTTGTCTTTCTTTCTATTTTTTTTTTTTTTTTTTTTTATATACCTCAGTCTTTTGACAGTCGGACATGGCATGTAGGAATTGATTGACGCGAAAAACTTTTTCATTATTTTTTTTTTTCTTCTTTTTCACCCCACGTGAAATTCTTGACAAATATATAAATTTTTCGTATTTTATTATTTTTAATTTTTTATTGTTTCTACCAAAATTATGATAAGAAAACGAATGAGATCAGCTGATATAAATAAACTAAAATAACTGCTACTACACATAATATAATGATCTTTAAGATTTGAAATTCTGACATCGAAATAAGAGAAAGGTTTATACTATTTTAACATTCAGAACGGTCAAACTAACTCATAAACTAATACCAAATAATTAGATACGTTAAAAGAAAAAAAATTGTGGAAGAATGTATTTTTAAGTAATTGGATTAATAATAAATTTTTATTATAACTCACGATCCGATTGCATATCTGTAACGAAATGTTCGAGAAGAGAGGATTTGATCGACACAAGATAAATCTGGATACGATGCACGTAGATATATAACACCGAAATCAGAACTGATAGTAAATAAGAACGAAATATATATATAAACCTTAAATAAAATACAATATAAAGTGAATTCTCTTATGACTGCACAATTACTACATATTATAGAATTGAGAAATCGCGTCGCAGGAGGAACTAAACGTTCGCGGTTTGCAACGTCGGCTAACTATTTTCATCTTTACTCTATACCCCAGACTCACCACGAGATCCACTTGAAACTCAGACTGTTGTTCAGTTTTAACGCACACGGACCAGAATGAACGAGACGTACGCGGACGGATGTACAGACTTACAGATACATATATAGAATTTTCGTGTGCGAAAATGTCCGGTTGTGAAAGTGGGCTGCAGATTTTATATTCACAAATACGCTCATCTACACCTACTCTTGTAACTATAATACATCTACCTACGTGTAAGTTCTCAGAATCACATCACGAACGGTTAAAGCTAATTCTATATTAGAACAGCTGATGAACCCCGAGCTAAGGAAACAATTTTGGAATTAAAAAATAATTCCTTTTTTTCTTTTTCTCAATTATTATATCCAAGTATGGAATGTAATGTGATAATATATAAAACCTTTATAGGTATATGTATATAATAATTATATATAGAACGTATAGGAATTAGATTTTTTAGTTGACAAAAATAAAAAAAAATAAAAAAAGATGTAAAAAGAAAAGCTCTCTCTATGTATATCAAAATGTATTTTAAATGTTACACGACGAGATTTTTTTTCGCGAAGGGTCATTTTTTCCCGTTCCCCATATAACGTGTCGGGTTTAATTTTTAATTACAATTTTAATTACAATTCTCAGCGAGAGAGATTGCTACTGCAGTGTTTTCAGCTGAATACATATTTCTTTTTCATTTTCATAATTTTTTTTTTTTTTTTTTTTCTCTTTTTTTACATTTTTCAAGTTTTCATTTTACAGATTTTTTCAACACAAACGGTTTCCTATCGTAACGTTGTATAAATAATAATAATAATAATAATAATAATCATAATGAGAATAATAAATTATACAAATTTAATTAACGATTTGAAAATTTTGAAAACTTTAATATGATAAATATAAGAATAAAAAGTTTTCCGAGTCAAAAACTAATTATCGTTATGTATTATTGTCTTTGATCTTTTGTTTGAAAAATAAAAAAAATATTATTTTTTATTTTCTACATACTTTCTCTGCTCTTTCTTTTCGTCGAGCCACGTTGTCTTCTGTGCATGGTTCCCATGCCTCCTTGAGGTGGTTGACTGAGGGCTTTAAAAGTCTCAAAGAATTGTTCTTTTCCATGAACAAAAAAATCCGAAACCAAGACCGAAACGAAATGAGATGAAATGAGATGAAATGAAATGAAACGGAAGGAAGTGAAGCGTTGAAAAGGCTCTCGAATGTCAACGGAAGCTTATAATAATTCGAATAACCAATCGATACCGAACAAATGATTCGTCTTTACGACTTCCATCACGACGAATTCTGCACACATATTATATATATCAAACGATTTAGAAAAAAAAAATTAAAAATTATATAGGTATATATATTTCGCGTTTTCAAATATCACTGATCAAATTTTTCTTTATATAATTTTAATTTATATAAATATGTATGAGCACTAATTAATTACTTCATTAAATTATTATCTCATAAATTTTTACGTATAGAAAATAATGAACGATTATTATTAATATAAATATCACAGAAATATTCAACACAATTAAATAATTAATAAAAAAAAAATGAACGAAAAAAAATTAAAAAAAAAAAAAAAAAAGAAAAAGTTATTTAAAACTAGGACCACTATAGAAAGAATTTAATAATGCCTGCCAGGCTGATCATGATGGCAACACAACTGCCACCACAGTTCTGAGACCAGAGACGTCTCTCTTTCGATCATGTAGTCGTTTTAAACACGTCCTCGTATTTCGCGTTCGTTAATACCCACTACCTCCCAAAGTAACGCAACCCGACGTAAAGCTAGCAACTATTTAAATCTTTTGTAGTTTCTGTACTATAGTATACTATGATATATATAATACGTATATACATAGGATGTATATAGCTAGATTTCTACATATATATTAACAGTCCTAACTTAGAAGCCATATTTTAACGATCGAGTAAAATTAGTTCGCTACGTTCTGAAAATTTCGATCATTCTCTATATTCATATGATATTTACGTAAAAAAGAAACGAAATAAAATAAAAAAATTTATTTTCCTCTTAAACTATAATTGATTCACCGATCATCGATATAGTTTACTGTAGATATTAATTAACGATATAGAAATAAAAATTAAAAATTCAAGCGATTCGAGTATCAAATCAATTTTTTTTTTTTGTCTTCTTCTTTGTAACGATCCCATCGATAAATGTTAACAAAATGAATATAAATGAAAAATTAAAAGATAATTAACGACAAAATTAATTAAAAAAAAATAAATTAGTTAATTAGTTTTACAATTACGATTGAATATAATTGTTTCGTTTGTTTGTTTGTTTCAGGTTGGTGTATATGGAAATATATATATTAGACCGTTTCAAAAAAATCGACTATTTTTCATTTTCAAAGAGTAACTCAAAAATATTGTTCCAAATGACGAAAAAAAAATGCTGTCAAAGTTTGAACTCTTAATATTAATATTAAGAGGTGCCTCATCGCGATTTTCTATTTCCAATCTAAATAACATGGGGAAATTTTTTTTTAAACTTTGGAATTCTATAACTCGTCAACGCATTAGTGTACTGATAAGACCAGAACATATTTTTGTAGTGAATTGAACGCTCTAAAAAAAAGGTCTCTTGTTCTTTTTCGATAAATCTAGCTATTTCCAAGTTGGTGTATTGGTTATTAATGGTAATTAATCATGACGAACTTGGAAACAGTTGGATTCATCGAAAAAGACCAAGAGACCTTTTTTTAGAGCGTACAATTTTGAACGACAGCATTCATGCAGAATCTTTCTAAGTAGATTAATTTTCAAGATATAAAAATCGAAAAGTTCCACAAGACCACTTCCCATGTTATTTAAATGGGAAATAGAAAATCGCGATGAGGCACCTCTTAATATTATTATTAAGAGCTCAAACTTTGACAACATTTTTTTTCGTCATTTGGAACAATATTTTTGACTAACTCTTTGAAAATGAAAAATAATCGATTTTTTTGAAACGGTCTAATATACATATTATATGTATTATTATATACATACATATAACCGGATATTTCAAAGCGAATGGTTAATTTGGTAAATGGAGTTTACCCACACCGCGTTGCAGCGTATGAACAGAATCATCAATTGCATAGCATCGCATATCTAGGTATACCATTGCCATTGGCATTGCATTGGATTTCATCGTTCTCGAATGGAGTTCGAACAGTTTGCAACAATAAGCAAACAGGAAATAGAGATACGATATATATAGGATGAGATAGTCAGTCGGTTTGTTTTCAAACAGTACATTCTACAACGTGTTCTCTGTCAAGGCTGCAATACGTATACACCGATTTTGCACAGTCCACTATCTAGCTTAAAGCTCTCACCCCTGCACTCCTCTTGCAGTAAACTGTTAAATGTTATTGTTTACCAAATTCGTATACATACATGCATACATATAGGATGAAATTCTTAAACCGTTGTATATACTGAAAATTGTTTGACCTTTAATTTACTGTATATATATACATGCCTATATACTCACGGGATCAAAGTATCCATTTATCAATTTGAATTGCACAAAATTAGCGATGATTTTCGTTGCAAAAATATGTAAAATAATTTTGAAAAAAACTAAAAAAATTTCATTATTATATCTAAATTCATAGTTTATTATACGATTAGCGTTACACCGCATTTTCTTTGATTTGATCAAAAGTCACGATCACAATGCGATAGCTATTAGTAAGTATGACCGAGGCTTTGTTAAAGGGAAAACATCCTGCATTTAATATATACACGAATTTTAATCACTTGATTTGATAGAATCAACAGATATGAAAGAAAACTTGATCAAAGTCCTTCAACGAAAATGAAAATAATAATAAAAAGAGTTTAAATTTCTAAAATCTTACCATCTTGACATCATACGTTGATTGGAATTCCCGATCGTAGCAAAGTAGGTGACTAAGATCCTTATAGATCTAGGAGTAACGATTAATTAACTAATTACGAAACTTAATTGGAGCGTTATTTATTTATTTATCTATTTTTGTTTGTTTTCTTAATTAATTTTCTGTTCATTTTTAACGAAAGAAAATGATAATTATAAACTGACAAGACGAATCTAGACAAGCGAAACGCTGCAGACTGGACAATCGCGTTATAAGCGTAATACGAAAATAGTCTCTGGGTCTGCAGAGAGCGCTACTACCATGAGTGACTAGCCCACCTAGGTAAAGGGGGGATTTCTATTTGTAGTTTACCACGATGCATGTGTATATATCTATATGTATGTATGTATATATTCGTATGTACTAGACAGGCTTGCCAAACTCTGAGACTAAACTTCCCTGCAAAATTTTTCGTAAATATATATACTATTGAAAATCCAGCAATGGATTAGAGAGGATCGTAAACACGATCAAAAAATCATTTTTCTTATATATATATTAGACCGTTTCAAAAAAATCGATTATTTTTCATTTTCAAAGAGTTAGTCAAAAATATTGTTCCAAATGATGAAAAAAAATGTTGTCAAAGTTTGAGCTCTTAATAATAATATTAAGAGGTGCCTCATCGCGATTTTCTATTTCCCATTTAAATAACATGGGAAACGGTCTTGTGGAACTTTTCGATTTTTATATCTTGAAAATTAATCTACTTAGAAAGATTCTGCATGAATGCTGTTGTTCAAAATTGTACGCTCTACAAAAAAGGTATCTTGGTCTTTTTCGATGAATCCAACTGTTTCCAAGTTCGTCATGATTAATTACCATTAATAACCAATACACCAACTTGGAAATAGCTAGATTTATCGAAAAAGAACAAGAGACCTTTTTTTTAGAGCGTTCAATTCACTACAAAAATATGTTCTGGTCTTATCAGTACACTAATGCGTTGACGAGTTATAGAATTCCAAAGTTTAAAAAAAAATTTCCCCATGTTATTTAGATTGGAAATAGAAAATCGCGATGAGGCACCTCTTAATATTAATATTAAGAGTTCACACTTTGACAGCATTTTTTTTGTTGTCATTTGGAACAATATTTTTGACTTACTCTTTGAAAATGAAAAATAGTCGATTTTTTTGAAACGGTCTAATATATATATGTATATACTTCTTGTATATTACAATTTTTTATCTAATCAGATTTTACTTTCTTACCTTGTTCGACCTCGGCGTTTATGTTTATTGTCCTCAATCTCAATTCCTCATTTTCGTATATCATTCCACGAGATGATTTCCGATCCAAACGTCGGTTTGGTTTTATGCTAACGTCCCTTCTTCGGGTACGTAGCATCGCGGTACCACCGACGTTAACTCCCGACCCGGCCATTATCACTGTTCCAAAATAGGGAAGAATCTTGACTTTTTTTTTTTGATTCTTCTTTTTATTTTTCTTCAAATTTATTAATTTCTTTTCATTTTTAAAAATCTTGGTTCTCTCGATCATAAAAAAAAAAATTTATATCTTATTCCTTCTCCACTTTATAATATACGTTCATAAGATTTTTTTTTTTTTTTTATTTCATATTCATTTTTATATCGTAATGCATTATTTTCAAACTTCGGACGTAATTCTATCAATTTTATTTATATATTTATTTATTTATTTATTTTCTCAGATCTCGATGATTTATACTCTCCGTTTTGTATTAGTTTTATTCCCAAATCCCTTAAGACTCGTTTACCATTTGTCTTACATTATGGTACTCTTTTCTTGGCCTTTGACATCTCCGACAAACTGAAATGACAAAATGAATAGTGAAATTAGTTTAATTTTTTATATATATATATATATTTTTTTTTTTGGATATCAACTATTTAACCTTACATATTTTTACTTAAACACATAGTAGTCACCACATAATTATTTTTCAACAGATCATGGTAAACGGTCTGTCTCTTCGCAATATATATGCATATAGTATGTATACCTATACCTATATACCGTTTCTATACGCCGTAATTACCTCGAGTAAACACGTTCCCTGTACACTAATTACGCGCTGTTCATCTCGATAATTTCATGCCCTACAGACGGGGATAGGTATAAGGATTTTTTTTTCTTATATGTATAAGCCTCTTAGTTTTTCAATACTCTCTAATTACAGGTACCTATATATACTATAACGTCCAATTTAATACGTTCCAATCGCTCGATCGATCGTTATTCGTTAAACTTGTACATTATTATTTTATTTTATTTTTTCTTATTTCTATTTTTTTTTTTTTTTTTTCACTTGTCTCTACGAACCAATTAGTCCCTTTTTTTTAAAGCAGAATTCACCAATTAATAAAGTTCCTTATACATTCAACATGGGAACTAGAAAATAAAAATAAAAATTGCATGAATTTTTTTATTTTTTATTTTATTTTTATTTCAAATTTCTTTACTCATTTCATATCTTTTTTCTTTCTTTTTGTTTTTCTACTCTGTCAAGTAAACTATCGCGAAAACGAATATATAAACGATAATTATTATCTGCAAGCTGCGCACGAAAAAGTAAAACAAAAAATAAATAAATAAATGGAATTTCCTGTTATTTTCAAAAATCTCTGTCGAATCGACTTGAGTGATTACGTAGCTGTTGAAAATTTTTATTTTATTTATTTATTATTATTTTTTTAATTTTTTTGAAGCGTGGGGTATTTTTTTTTTTGCAGAATAATAACGTAAAACGTATTTTCTCTTTTTGTTTTTTTTTTTTTGAATAATATTTGTTTTTGGTAGTTCAGAATTGGATATAATACATATAACTAGAATAAAATAACGGTTTCGATAGTCAGTAGACTAGTGAATGAAGCTTGATCATACAAACCGGTATTGAAAAAAATTTGATTAAGGTTCTATATGCAATTCGGTATTCACTAACGTAGGTATATAAAGCGAGGTAAAGGTAAAGGGGTCGTCGATGCTGTGGACAGAGTCACAAGAGAGCTTTTTTTTTTTTTTTGTTTTTTTGCTTTTTTCTAGTTTTTTCTGTTTTTTTTTTTTACTTTTTTTTTATCCTCAGGACTGAATGAATCGTCAGAAACAATCGAATCTACCTTAAACAGACACGTATCACACGTATACCCACATGCGAATATCAAAATTGTGAAAAAGTTTCAAAGACAATCAAAAAAGTAAAATAAAACTGACGATAACAGCTGCAGGCGTGAGTTTATCTAAAACGCGGAATATTCGACATACGAAAATTATCGAAAATCCGAACTTCAGAGGATTTATTCAGATTTGAATAATAAACAAAGATTTCAAAATTCTGTTCAAATTAGTACAAAGTCTTGATTGACAATGTGTGAATAATTGCAAAGTATCTTTCACAGTAAATAAAATTCCAGTAAAATTATTAGAAAAATTTCGCTAACTATATAATTGCATGATATGTATATATATAGAAATTCGATTAATCTGCACACCTATAAATAAAATATTTACCGCACATATATACCAAATTCCGCAATCATTTCTATATTTAAATAGAAATCAATCTATCAAAGACATGAAGGTCGATCGATTCCTTAGATCCTATTTTCTTCTATTTGTGAAAATTTAGTAATTTCAAATTTTATTCTAAAAACAAAACGAGGTCTCTTCTTCTCTGTCCGTTATTCGTTTATAAGTTTACCTCACCACTTGCGATTAATGCAATTGCGTATAATAAACAAAAAAAAATAAATAAATAAAAATTAGAAAATTTTCAAAGGAAATTATAAGTACATACAATCATTGACTTGACTCATGAACGATAAAATTAGATCAAATATACTCATTTTAAAAATATATATATACAAGTATCTAACATACCTACATACATATGTGACCACGAAATGATTTGCACTAGTTTCGATTGCGGAATCAATAAAACGGTTACTACTGTTATAACAAATTCCCGAAATGATATTCCCGCAAATGCAACCGATTATTGGCCCTCGTATAATACAGAAATTCAAACGACTTCCGTTAATCTACGTATATATATATTTCTTACCTATACCTACCGCACTTTGCCGGATGTGAATACGTATGGTTACTATACCTATATACCTACCAACGAGGGTTAAGATATACGTACGTTATAACGAATAGTTGCGATATAGACGTAAAAGTAGACGTTAAACAGACCCGTTTATACACACGGCAGAGCCTGTGATGATGGCGCATTTATGATATCAGACGTGAGGCCAAAGAGATGCGATGAGAGTCTGGGACGGCATATGCATGATCTGGTGAGACCGTTGATTAAAATATTATGCAGTGATCTATTTAACGCTAATGATTCATGATTTGAGGCGGTTTTTTTTTTTTTTTTTTTTTTTTTTTTTTAAACTTTTACCGTAATACGATCGAACGATGAAAGGGGATCTAATAGGAATGTGAGCGCGGGAGGTATGGAATTATTGAGTTTTAGTTTCGGTAAACGATCGAACGATTTTATACACAAATTCAATCCGCTACGTCATTCCGGTGTTTACGCCATGTCACGCATTTACCTCGGCTTCTCTACTCACAACAAACACCACTCTATCGTATGATCGTTTAACTGGCGTTAGTCACGAAACACATTTATCAATCGTTGAAAGAAAAAAAAAATTCCGTCACCCTCGTCAAGACAAGAAAGTAAAATAGAAAAGGCGAAAATTTTAGTCGTAGTTTTATATCCCAGATCGTTGATTATTGAATTTTCTTAAAATTCTATGTGTCTCAATTATAATCGACGAATGTATCACATCCTTAATATTTTCTAATTAGGCTTTGAGGTAGATGAAAGCGAACCCTCGATCTCCCCCCCTTAGGTGTAACTATACTAATAAGATTAACGAGAACTGAGGACTAATTGCGATTTCAAACTTCCAAGTGTTCCAGGGATAAACTCGTTTCTCGGTATAACTTAGGGGCTAGAAACTTCACGGGTATAAAACTTAACAACTGAATTGAAACTGGCCTGCCTGCCTGCCTGTAGCCTTATAAACGTCTTCATGAAGACACATTCAACTTGCGATATCGTAAGAAACTTACAAATTAGTTCATAGATTGGATTTATGTAAAAAAAACAAATAAATAAAAATAATAAAAATTTATCTTCATCCTTTTATTTTTCCGTAATTTAAAAAAACAAAAAAAAAAATAGTACAAAAAAACTAGAAATTCTCGACTAAAATAAACCACGGGCACCACGCCTGTAACTTCGTTCGTTGGTTGGTTGGAATACCTGACAGCCCACAGCGTAAACATACTGAGGACGAACTATACCGCTATCTAGTTGGCTTCAAACTTACCAGACAATCTTGAGACAACGACTAAACCTATACCGTCTTTAGATATAAATTATCGATTTTTTCTTCATTAATAACAAAAAATAAAAACGAACGGTAAAAAAAAAAAAAAAACGTAAATTTATATGATGAGATCGTTGGATAAATCGATCCAAAAGGATATATACGCAGTCTTCCTAAATTTTTCTAAACAATGACGATTATAAAGAGATAATTATTAATAAAAACATCACAAGGTATGAAAGACACTCGTTAATTCCGCACATATTGAACTAAGATTTTAATTCGGTATTTCCATATGCAAATATCGGATGACATTCTATAGACAGTTCATGTAACTTGAATTTATGACCACTCACGTATGTACATCGTAGTTATTCTCACCTTAAAGATAATGTTAATTCACAGTCACGTATGGAGTATTTTTTTTTTTTTTAATTTATTTATTTTTTTTTTTATATGAATAGAACAATCAGGATTATTAAATAATAATCGTAAAGGTTTATTCCCAGTGGGGTTGGGTGTTAGATTAGCGGTATATATCACACTGGTGTAGGCGCACTACTGGTGTTTCTTACAGCGTCCGCAGGTCCACTAGTCAAGACTCGCCTCTAACGCTCTCCGATACTATTTCTCTCCTTGTTTCTCTCTTCATCCGGGAGTCTAACCCTCTCTTCGTCTCACCACGCTATCTTACAAATCTAAAATTACACCAGAAACTCTGGACGCCACGGGTTATAAGGCTCACTACGAATACTAAGCTTGCCTTTAAACCAGCCACCAAGCAGGGCAAGTCCTACACCCGCAACAGAATCTCGGGGTGACCGACTCCTGGACAATTTCGTTTAGGTATACATACATATGCGTTGCTGTTGTTAGAGCAGAGAGAGAGAGAGAATATCGTTTACAGTCATGAACACACATCGCAATTTCCTTAAATGTGAAAAATCTTTGTCAAACGATTCGAGATTAAATTTAGAGTAATTTCATTCAACACAATTTTGTTGTATTTCCTATACGTTTAAAGGGAATTTAGGGATCTGATTTGGTTCAAATTTCACCTAATTCTGAACGGTAGCTAGTTTGGGGCTGGAGAAACTGATGTAGGAAACGGTGGGGGATAGCTTAACTTAAAATGTAGGCCATACTGCACACAGAAATACGCAAAGCTCTCTTCGTTAGTCTAGTGACACGCGTCAGAAAGAGAAACGAACGGTATTAGGATGCCTGGATATGTATAAGAAAAGGAAAAAGATGACGAAGAAGAAGAAGAAGAAGAAGAAGAAGAGAAAGAGGTAGCAGCTACGGGAACGCCCGAAGACCAGAATGAAGACAGGTGTGTTTCTAAAATGTCCGATTCATCGTACCTAGAAATAACTCCAGTCTCTTGGAATCCAAATAATGTTCATTTCATCTGCAGTTAGTAAAAGATGAGATGGTATATGAATGTATATGAGGAAGAAGAGTTAGCAATGACATAGCCGTAGCGCTTTTTTTCTGTTTATTTTTATTTTATTTTCTTCTATATATTTCTATCTAGTATATCCGTTGCATTTCCTATATATCTATGCACAGAAAGTAAGATTCATTCGTCGAATATTGAAAATGTGTTTGTGTATTTATAGGATATGTATGTATACATATACATGCGGAGTTGGGTAGTGTATCAGAGTGAAGTGCAGGCTCTTTACGTTTTTTTTTTTTTGTCATGCCTAAAAAATGGCGTGTGAAAAAACGATATAAAAAAAAAATCACCGTAATGGATTTCTCGTGTCAGATGAAAAAAACGTTTCACTTTGTATATTTATATTTGTTGATATAATACCTCGTATACTTAGGTGCATACACACGTATATATAAGATTTTTTTTTTTTTTTTTTTTTCTTTGAGAGAGAGGAGTATGTTGGTACAGAGTCTTGAGTGGTGAGCATAAGTTTCTGTTTTTCATCAAATTAATAGTTTTTTTTAATTTATTTTTGATTTTTTTTTTTGTAAATTTACTCTTAACGAAATCCATTTTCAATCTAATTGTTTATCTTATCAATGATGATGATGATTATGATGATGATCATGATGGAGTTTTGTATATACGAAGGATCTGATCACTGGCCAAAATTCATACCGCGTGTGGCTTGTTAAGTGGCGCTATTTTTGCAAATTTCTTTGTTTAAAAGTTACGCTATTATAACTAACCGCGTGCCCTGAAGTAGGTAGTAGTTGTTGTAATGTAGCCCAAGGTGAAGAAGAAACTTCTTCTTCTTCTTCTTCTTTTTATTTTTATTTTTCTTTTTCTTCTTAATTTTATTTATCATTTTTATTTTTGTCATTCATTCCTCCCAGTCTTTCTTTCTTTTAAATCTCAAACTATAACGACGATTACGCCTTCATGACGAGTCACTTCGATTTTATCGGTTCTTGTTTATTGTAACAATGGATTTTACGAGGTTTTACATTTCTGCGGTCGTGGTCGATCATCGTAGAGTAGTATTCTATTAAACAGCTCTACTCCGCATAAATTTCTGGCCATTTCATTCGACATTAAAATAAAACCTACGTGAATTCTATCCGCTAAGTTCAATAGTCTTGGATTAAAATTTTCTAAACAACAAAAAAAAAAAAATAAAATAAAATTGAAAGATAAAAAATATCAGCTAAAACAAATATTGAGAGACAGTCGATATTTCTCAACTTTTCAAACCCTTCGAAATATTTATTTCCTGTTTAAATCCGATTGTTTGCAGACAAAAAAAAAAAAAAAAAATTCTGTTTTTATTTTTCAACAAACATCCCCCACAGCATATTCGATCAAAATCCATCAAAATTCTTATATAATCTGCCGCTAATTTCGTACGTGTTTATATATAGATGAAATTTTGTATATATCAGATATGTATGTATATATATATATATGTAGTTTGAATTTTGGGGATGAACGAGGGTCCTCCATGAGAGAAGGCCTCTCTCTGCACGCGTCCGTCCTCTGCAGCATTGTAATTCAACCCTATACATATACCATACAGCAAACCAGGGTTTAATTAACTCTCTTGTTTGCGGGTTGCTATTGCATGCTGCCCTATCTCTGATTCAAGTTTCATTTCACTCTGCACCACTCCCTTTTTTTTTTTTTTTTATACCATTTTTTGTACCTTTTTTATTTTACTTCATATTAGATTTCCACTTCCGTTGCACACTGCAATTCTTTCACGTGAGTATATAGGTAGGTATATGTTTGAACAGTTTCGTATTTCCGATCGTACAATAAAGAGAAATTTATATTTTTTTTTTTTTGTAATTATTATCCCCAAAATTTTCTATTCAAATTTATTGAGTTGAAAAATGTACAAAAAATAATGACGATAATAATAATAATAATAATAATAGTTTTGAAGATCGAAAATATTATCTTTATAATTATTATTCATCTCCTTGTTTGCGAAATATTGTTTTCCTATCCGCGACGATTTTAGTCACATCGTAACTCCACGGTTTGAACAAATTTCGATATTCGACTCGCTCGTCTATATACGTTTTATTTTATTTTATTTTATTTTTTTTTTTTATATTTATTTTTAATTTTTTACTAACATTATAATATCTCACAGCTTGTCGCCTAACCTCGTGCGTGGGTAGACGAGGGCCAACCTGTCTTTTGATTAGCTGTTATAGAGGCTATTTTAGAATTTCGTAAATTTGTTACCGTCTTGCTATAAATATAACATCGTGGCTGACCGTGCAATATAATTTTTTTTTTTCCGTTTTACTTTTTTCTAATAACATGTAAACACAACTATATATATATATATATATATATATATACGTTTATTACATATATACATACTTTATTACACAATAAAGCTCACCTGACTAACCAAAAAACAAAAATAAAAAATCAACTCATTCAAAATTTTTTTAATTTAAATTATAATTTTTGTTTATTTATTTATTTTATTTTTTTATCTTTTGCTTTTTGGTGATAATAATTGTCTTTCGATTTCGCATCGCGACTTATCGTACTGTAAACGTATATCATCTCTTTTTACACGATGTTTTACATCAATCTCTTCTTCTCTCGCGGTATATACAAATCTCTATCTACTCTAAGAAGATTTCACGATCTTATATAGGATTCATCTCGCCATAACAGGGCTTGTTATCCCAATTCCATCAACAGTTTTCGAAACGTACCAAAAATTTATATCAATTTTTACTTTATTATTTTTTTTTCTTTTACATTTCGAACCGAAAAAAAAATTAAAAGCTTTTCATCCTACGTTTATATACCCAAATTATACAACGGGAAGTTCTTTTCTCCGTATAACGTGGTATATATATATACGAGTGCAGGTGATATGGTTTGGAAAATCTTGTATTAGGGGATAAACTAATGAAAAATATCAAATTACTAGGAATCTCGTATAGTAGCTAAACTCTAGCTTGCAGTATAGTATCTAGCCTGTTATACGGTCCCTAGTTGGATTCCGCGCAATATAACCAACGACGTCGGTCCTACTTGTCCTCATAGTAGGTCGGCGTGCGTTGGATCCTGAAACGAACCCATTTAAGAACAACTGGAGCCCTCCGTTCCTCGCCCAATTACGCGAATTGGCAAAGACAATTTCTACTTCTCCCTTACCTACCTATTGCACATCTGGACACACACCCTGCTGCTAGCTGCTGCAATTGTAGTGATAAAACCATTATTGTTCTATACAAAGATATATAGATAGTCTATATACACATAAATCTATATACTTTACAGTACTCTATAACGATGTTCAAAAATTTTCTAAATAACTAGTAAAATTTCGTCAAAACTTAATCAAAATTGATATATTACAAAATTTTAGATACTTATTTATATCGATGATCAAAAATTTACCTAACATTAATCGTTTTTTTTTTTTTTTTATACCTAGTGTGGTTTTGCTATGATGTACAGTAAGCGGATATACGAGACGTGCACTATGTGTAAAACCCGAAAACAGTGGGTACAACACAATGGATTTAATGGTCTGTAAACTGCAGAAATTCACTGTCCCGTATATACAGTGCAGCAGGCTGCATTTATTTGAGCCAAAAAATCAAAACATATTTTTTTAACTTCAACAAGTAGCTGCACTGTCATGCCAAACCAAATATCCTCCCCCGCAGAAAAAAAAAAAACAAATAAAAAAAAAAAAAAAAAGAAGACCGTGGATTTGACACTCGATGGCTGGTATATTTATTGTTCTAAAAATTGTTGAGGGATCTGGAAATCCAAAAATAAAATAAAAATTTTTTGTAATTGAGTATAGAAACGGTTTATTTTTTATACTAATATAATATCGATCTATCTGTGTTTGTGCTTTTTTCCCTTATTTATACTTATAAAGTATATTTTCTCCCTCTTCGATTTGGTAGAGCGAAAAAATTCGTTTTGGGTTGTTTGACATCACCCCGAAAGAAAAGAAGGAAGGAAGGACGGATACGTAAGAAAGTCAGGAAGTTGTTTACTTTCGAAATAATAACTTGTATTATTTTTTAATATATCGAGGTAATAATCTCCGTTATAGGGTCTTTGCGTTATTTCATTTTTGTTTTTCTCTTTTTTTTTTTTTTTTTTTTTCTTCCCCGTAACAATTATATGATATTATTATTTTTCGAATCGATCATAAAGGGCGGATTTTTGTTTCATATGGTTATATAAACTTATAATAATGGCTGATATCGATTGACAGTGCCTATACCAACGTGCTAACCTAAACCTAAAGCTTTTTTATACAATCTGTTCAGAATATAATACCGATTATATTCTCAGTTTACGTGATAATATAAATTACAGAGTGAGAGAGAGAGGAAAAAAAACGGTGGTTGGTAGTTTTATCCTGTAGTATATGGCAAGGACGTTAAATCAAATGAAATCAAACGAAATCACAACCGGTCATATAAAAGTCGGTTACGTGAAAACGCCAATTGGTTTTATAGCTCGATGGTCGTGGCTGTTGGATGACTGGGAGGTTTTCCAACAGCCACAAACCCCATACGAGACTCGGGAGTTGAAAACGGTGAAATTCAATAAACGACCGCGTACGGTAACTGCTGTTAAATTTCCAGAATAATGTGATAACGTACATACGCTATGTCAAAAATATTCTATCCGAATTCTTTCACAGATTCACAAAAATAACAGATTAATAAAACTAAAAATATAAATATAAATATAAAAAAAAAAAATCAACATTCATAGTTCCCATTTCGACTCGTATATGGGTGGATAAAAATAAATTTCACAAACCTATATACATAAGCGTAGATATTTAATGTCTGTCAAGTTTAAATTCTATAATTAAACAACGCCTCGTATTTTTTAAGTCATTGACGAATGATCTGATATTGTAAGAAATTTAATAACTACAAGTCACAATCACCATGGGGACCATGTTTCGTTGAAAAATCGTTAAAAATATTCTATGTATCAGAGATATAGGTATTATTATAAGGGTTTATATTATAAGTATATATGTATCATCATTCTAAGCTCAGGACAGTTTTATAATTGGAGTGTTTGTTCCCTCTTTCCACTTTCAACTTTCGACTTTCCCATAGTACCTCTATCTGCGCCTGTTCCCCTCCCATGATGGTTTGTGGTTTCTTTCGAGAATGAATAAAAAAAAAAATAATAAAATAAAAAAAGAGAGAAAAATAAATGTAAGGATAAAAAAAAACATCCTTTATTTATCCGTCGCATCAAAAGATGATATCGGAGCGAGTGAGTGAGTCTGGTTTCAGCTTTAGCTTTAGCTTTAGACTGAGCTTGAGTTTGAGGTGGAGCTGCAGGGCTAACAAGCGAACAAGTTTTAATGATTCCGTATAATTCTGGCACGAGGTGGTCCCTGTTTGGCCTCGAATTCAATTAATTTCAAGCGAGTACAGCCACGGTCCCTTATTCCCTTTCCATCGAGACCCCCGTAGGCGGGAAATTTGAATACGAATCATTAGGCGTGTTTCATACTTCGTTTGTAAGCCGTACCGCACGTAGTTTCCCGATATACAAATATGAAAACATATATACCGTTTTAGATTTTTTTTCTTTTCATACGTTTTTGTTCGTCTGTATCTCATACCGTATAACCTGTATCTGAAAAAATACCGTAGAACTGTAGCGTACATGAATGCATTAACGAACAATGAGATTTTCTACTATTTTACATCTTTTTTTATTTTTTGGTTCACTATTTTTTTCTCTCTTTTTTTTTTTTTTTTTTTTTTTTTTAACGCCGTTTTAACCGAGGCAGGAACTGCTGGGAGGATACGAAACGCGAAAAGAACGCATCTTCATTAACCGGGTCTCTCTCGCGGTCTTTAAAGAGCAACAGCGTCGCGCAATTAACGTCCGCTAATGAGACGTATGGAAATTGAGAGGGTCTTAAATTGCTGAGTTCCTGCATCAAGTCCCATCATCAGTGAAAAATCGTTTGTGAGACTTTGGTGAAAAAAGATTCAAATATACAAACTTGAAAAAAAAATAAGTTTTGAGTGTATCAAAAAAAAAAAATTATGCTTTTTCATTTTCGATTTTTTTCTTTCCCTTCAATAATTTAATATTCAGACGGGACATATATGCCGAAAAATTTTATCCCTATTTTTAATTTTTTTTTTTTTTTTTTTTGACAAAATTTTTTATTTCTCATAAAAAAATAATTAAAAAATTAAAAAATAAAAACCCTTGATCTTTGAATATTGTATATAGAACTTGCAAGTGCCACCGACCTTTTATATACATAGAGACGAGATTTACCGAGCGAGTCTTTTGTAATGTCGCAATAAATCAGGTTTTAATTATTCTTTGGTCATTATCAAAATGTTATTCAGTTACCGAGGCAGCTCTCTTTCGAGATTATATTACACAGGCTTGCTTTCAATTAGTGACCCCTCTCTCCACCCTTGTAAGGGGAATTTTTTCAATACTTTTAGCAAACATATTATATATCTATACCTTCTGTTATCATCATCATTATTATTATTATTATTATTATTATTATTATCAGAATATTATCAAATTTTATATTACACCTTATATTAGAAGATACATAATTTCATTTGAAAATAGATAAATTTTCGCAACGTTATCTCATTCAACTAATCAACTATTAAATAACGCTTTGTCAAATGTTGAATAATTATTATTCGAAGAAATCTATCAGTCCAAGATAACGCAGGAAAAAAAAAAAAGAAAAAAAAAAATAAGAAGAAGAAGAAATACACGGTGCTACTTTCTCATTTGATTATAAACGAACCCGACACCTAGGTATACGTAGGTATAATTAAGTACCTCGGGCTAATTGCGAGTGAAAGAAAGAAAGAAAGATAGAAAGAAGAAAAATAAATAGTAACAAAAATATGTATCGATCACGTTTCTTACTTATGAATATTAATGAATTTTCTATATTATTTTTCACAGTATATTTTTCCATCATTTGTTAAAATTTATCCTACGTTATATATAAAAATCGTAAAAACTAATGAAAAGTTCATTTTTTTTTTTTTTTTTTTTTTTTTTTTAAGGAAAGGGGAGGATTCAATCGAATAGTTTTAACTAATTAATTTTGATACTTAATTTTCTAAATCGATTATTAACAAAGTAGAAAAAATAGAAGAAAAAAAATCCCGAAATAATAATAATAATAATATATTATACAACGTTATAATATAACGAAATTATTCTCTCAACTCGCGAGGCTCTTCAACGATCCTTCACCCACGCGTCCATGCACGTTCCTTGCTCGCACCCTTCAAGGTCAGAGTTTGGAGTCTCTGATCATTAATCACGTAGCTAGTTAGCGTCGTTCGGTATCAGCTAACATAATCTGAAACGGTAGCCTCCTGCTTCTATTCTACCGGTTAGAGAAAAGGAGTTTAAGAAAAAAAAAAAAAAAGAAAATTATCCCTAAAACGTTATAGTTCTGACTTTTGAATTTCTCGGATTTATATCCCTCCCTTATACATATACATATGTAGATATATGGGAGTTAGCTAGTCTATCTACAGTATCACACGGTGAGTAAAACTGGCGAACTGAATAGATATATAGATATAAAAGGAAAACAGATTTATATTTCCTTTTGTCTTTTAAAACTTGCCAAAAGTTATATATATATATATATATATACAACCTACGAAAGAAGAAAAGGAGGGTAGTAAAAGTGTGATCGCGACTAACTCAAACGGAAGGTTTTGCTATTAGAAAAGTTTGATCGTATATCGTTTCGAGTAGTATATATAGTGACGCGTGGTAGTATAGGCAGTGTAAATCTAGTCAAAGACTGTAAGTATAGAAATATATGTGTGTATGTACACATATATATATATATATATATATATATATATATATATATATATATATATATATATATATATATATATATATATATATATACATACATATGTATATAGGCATGTATACTGCGAAGTAAGCAGTTTCCGATTCTTTGGCAGAGATTCAACGTATGGAAAAAAAGAAAAAAAGGAATATCAATAGTAAAATCGGGGTATATAGTATAAAATTTATATAGAGATGAATACATAGGTATGTATATATCCAAAATTTTGAATATTTTTAATCACTGTATTTTTTTTTTTTTTGTTTTTTTCTTCTGAAAAATCATGAGACAAAGAAATATTCGCGAAAAATGATGAGAAAATGAAAAGAAAATTTTGTTATAAATCAAAAATAAAAAAAGACACAAACGCTTTGAAAGAATATATATATATGAAATGTCGAGATATAAAGAAATGAAAAATAAAATAAAGAAAAAAGAAAGAAATGGGAAAAAAGCTGTTCAAAGAAAAAAGTTACAGAGAGAAAACTCGACGCCTTACTAAAACGTGTGCTGCACTGCGAGTATATAGGTATATATAGTTATATACTATATATGTATAAACGATAGAAGAAGCGAAAAGCTTTGTCTCTTGAATGCAAAGCCTCGACGGGTAGGTACGCGTCTGCATCCCACGTTTCCGCATAAACGTGACTGCAAGGTCCTTAAAGGATCAGCTTCATACCCTTTGACGTTTAGTCAACCGCTGAAAGGTTTCGGTATTATACGTCAGGGTATGTACGATACGGTACATATAAGAGAGATAATCTGAAAAATGCATACAAAGAAGAGTTCGTTCGTATCTCGCGTTATATACCGTACAGTAAGAATTTTCCCTTAATTAATAACAAAATAAAATAAAATAAAATAAAATGAAACAAAAACTTACGTCGATTTCTTTAGAGACGGAAAAAAACAAAAAAAAAAAGTCAATCAATTTGATTCTACTCCACCTGCAGTTTTTCTCACTGCAGATATCACGAGAGAATAGTCTAAATGCATCTGTATAGGTATATAGATTCGTCCACGAGAATGTTGAGAGTAAAGCTTTAGTAGTGGGAATTAATGCCACCCAATCTAGTTAATCCCTAAACCCTTTAGAAGTCGGTTTGGTTCGGTTTGGTTTAGTGGTAATGGTGTGAGGTAATTAGCAATACCATCAACAAACAATAGGCACCAATTTAGAGGATATATAGTATAATGGTGTTTGCTAAACAATTTGTAAGGGTGCAAAAACTTTACCTATATATATATATACATACCAAAGGCGGAAAACTCTATACGAAATGCGAGTATACGGATCCTGAAGTATTTAATTAAATCACTACGATATACCCAATCGCGATATTATTTTCAATAATTATTTACGTATAAACAGGAGGTAAATATATTATATGTATTAGACCGTTTCGAAAAAAATCGACTATTTTTCATTTTCAAAGAGTAAGTCAAAAATATTGTTCCAAATGACGAGAAAAAAAAATATTGTCAAAGTTTGAGCTCTTAATATTAATATTAAGCGGTGCCTCGTCGCAATTTTCTATTTCCCATCTAAATAACATGGGAAAAATTTTTTTTTAAACTTTGAAATTTTATAACTCGTCAACGCATTAATGTACTGATAAGACCAGAACATATTTTTGTAGTGAATTGAACGCTCTAAAAAAAAGGTCTCTTGTTCTTTTTCGATAAATCTAGCTATTTCCAAGTTGGTGTATTGGTTATTAATGGTAATTAATCATGACGAACTTGGAAACAGTTGGATTCATCGAAAAAGACCAAGATACCTTTTTTGTAGAGCGTACAATTTTGAACAACAGTACTCACGCAGAATCTTTCTAAGTAGATTAATTTTCAAGATATAAAAATCGAAAAGTTCCACAAGACCATTACCCACGTTATTTAGATGGGAAATAGAAAATCGCGATGAGGCATCTCCTAATATTAATATTAAGAGCTCAAACTTTGACAGCATTTTTTTTCGTCATTTGGAACAATATTTTTGACTAACTCTTTGAAAATGAAAAATAGTCGATTTTTTTGAAACGGTCTAATATGTATGTATATAATTTTTTATATATCTACTACATGCTAAGAATTTTAAAATTGGAGAATTGACAAAAAATTTCATTTATTTATTTTTCTTTTTTACGTTTCCGGTTTATAACACGTACTTTTGAACCATAGAGTCCCTCGTATCAGGTGTTTGCCATTTACCGTTTGCCATTTCCCGTTTGTCTCTCCTCTCGTATGAAATTCTCCGTCTTCCTATATTGCTCCAATATTGCATTCTTCTGGCAATCTTTTCACTCCACACACAAACATAGACAAACACATACACACACACATATA